>ML778211.1:309956-355326 GCA_009831015.1 Picea engelmannii
AATGACTGTCCATTGGCCTCAAACAGGCCTGGTTTATATAGCATTGGAGTTGGTTTCACATCCCCAACTTCCTCCAAGAATCTGGCCTCCAAAAATGCCCAATATCCCCCAAAAATGGAGAAAATCCACTAATAATAGGCGTAATTATTAATAAAAAACCCAATTCTGTTTTAAAAACCCACTTTATATTGTTATTGGGCCTTAAGCCCCCTTATCCCGGGCGCGCGCCCTTTTATTTGGTCACATGGGTGGCCATGTGGCCAAGCGCCATGCTCTAGGCCCCTTTTTCGGCGTTAAGTCCTGGTTTTATGGGCGCATGGATAGGACCATGGGCCACCTATTATAACAACCCCGCGCTAATGTTTGAAACCCCGGGTCGTATGGAAAGTTCATAGGACCGTTGGTCCGCGCCCGTTCCAAAATTCCCACGCGTTTGGTTAGCGCTCCCAGTAACAATCCTGTGGCATGGTCATATGTTATGTCGAGGGTTGGGGCTAAGCCCCATCCCTTTTCCCCGCCGGTTCAAACATTGTTTAAATTTAAATAAATATTTGCCTGATTACATAATAAGAATCACCCGCCGGCGGGCCGGCTAGCCCATACTGTTAAGTCGTTCACCTGTCGGAGGTCACGGGTTCGACCCCCGGCCAAGCCACCAAACCAATTTTATATTAAACCGATCAACCATTAATGGGGTGCCACGTGGCAGCCCAGGATTGGGCCACGTGGCACCCTTATCAACTAATGACAACATGCCACATTTCAGCCTATAATTGGCCCACGTGCCCAAACCGTACTGCCACATAAACTTGCCACGTCATTTGTCGTACCGCCACGCATCACTGGCGTACTGCCACCTGTCATCCCACGTGTCTGCCCCGTCAGCATGCCACGTCATCCGATGACGTCAGCCTACCACGTGTCACCCTGTGAGTGGTGACACGTGTCACCTCCATACTGGTCCAACTGTACGCCAGAAATGCCAAATCCGTATGACACGTGTCGCGTCCTGGTGATGCCACGTGTCCTCCGTACAAAGATGCCACATGTCGCCTTCTGGAGCTGCCACATCATCTGTACGGACATGCCACGTCAGCTGTATGGATGTGCCACGTGGACTGTACGGACTGTACAGTCATCCCCTTTTTTGCCTGTTTGACTTTTCAGACAGAACGCGATATCTTCTCCATACGGACTCCATTTGACGAAGTAAATATACCACCGGAATCAGAAAGACGAGACGGACGCAATGGCACATGTATCGTCGCATTCCGAGCACTTTCATTTTTGAGCATTTTTCAAGCCCTATCAGGCTTCTGGATCCGATTTCGGATCATTCATGTCCATATTCCTCAACAAAATTAGGGTTCCATAACCACACCTATGGGGATTCATGAAGGATTCTTCAAATGTACCCAACTAAATCACCATCAATATCTATCATTCAAATGTCAATAAACTTTCCAACATCTCTAGACTTCTCCAAGATATGAAATCAATCTCTAAGGGTTGACATCAATATCCAATATCATTCTCCAAGGGTTGACATCAATGACAACAAAATATCCAAACCAATTGTCCAACACAAACCATTGATTGATGAATTTAAGAAATTATGGGAAGGGATAAATGTATATGATGCATAAATACCCATCCCAATGGAGAGGTAGTTAAAATTGTATGTCATATGTGTGAACACCATGCACGATTGTTTGGGACTAGAATTTCTCTTTGGTAAGCATGTTGATTGATTGTTTTTTATATCTATAAGGTTTTTGGAATACATTATTTGGTGCAACTATATTTTTTACACTAACGTGATCTGTAGACAATAAAATCCTAGGTCTTGTAACAAAAGGGTATCATGGATTTAAATCTTGTGGACCTTCTATAAAGGCTATGTGGTGCAACCACCTACAAAAGATAGTGTATGATTGCTCGAGGGTATTCCTCCTAGAATACCAACCTTATATAATAGTTGCATCTACCTTCAATGGTAAAACAAAGAGAACCCAGAGACTTGAAATAATCACACCGACATATTGGATTATGGAATATGACATAGAGAAGGAGAAGGAAGTGGTAGAATTTTATTATTAAAATGGGGAACCTATGTTTAATGATCTTGAATATTTTGACACCCATGTTGAGAAAATTCCCATTAGGATGAAAAGGAAATATTTATTTTATGAGATTCCATATTGGGAGAATCTTAAGATTTCCAACTTACTACATCCCATGCATATATTAAAAAATGTTTCATCTTATTTATGGAAGCACATATCATCAAATAAAAGTGACACATTAGCTATTAGGAGAGACATTATTTCTTTGAATAGTAAAAAGAGACATTTTCCAAGAAACAAAAGTAGAGGAGAGGATGGTGTTTCTTCGTATTTTAAAGAAGGTGATGTCCCATGGATTTTGAAGAAAGATGATCTTTCTATGGTGAAGAATGATATATCGAGTGTGAAGGAACCTTCTTTATATGGGTTGACTCTACGGTGTTGCTTCACTATAGAAGGGTATTTTTTGAGGTTGAAATCACATGACCATTTGAACCTTCTAAGGGTATCTATGTCGAATACATGATTCTTGTTCCATAGTGTATATTAAAATATACTATGCACTCACAATTTTATGGAAATTAATGAGGCTTGTGTTTATTCTGTAGTTTCATTTTCATTTGCTCGTGCATGGTTATGTGAACCATGAATTCCCTCAGGACCTGTGACGTGCCATATCAAAATTTTCTTCATTTGTATGTTGGATCACATCAAAGGAGATTCATATGGATAACATTCTATAGTGGCATCAAGAGACAATTGATATTGTTTTTTTTTTTGAGAAGAAATGCCCATGATTTTTATGAACTTGAATGTCCATCTTCTAATTCACCTACTTGATGAGGCTAAATTAGTTGGGGTGATCTCATGTTCTTGGATGTTCTTCTTAGCAGGGATGATTTTAGGGGCTAAATTTATCTCATGGGATAATTTTCCATGGTTTTTCCAAAAACGAGATTCACTATTTTAAAAATGATTCGCCCAAATTCTATAGGATAAAATTATTTTACCTCAAAAATCGCCAAAATTTTATAAAAACTATATAAAATCCTTAGAATTTGAATATTTTTTAAAACATATCGCCAAACATTTATAGTTGACATATGAAGGATTAGTAATATTCGCCAAGGTTTCTACATTTTAAAATAAATTCCCATCCTTAAAATCATCCTTGCTTCTTAGAGAGGTACATGAAAACATTTAAGGGGATTTTATGAAAAAGGGAAAAACCATAGGGATCTATGATGGAGGGTTACATAATACACAAGTCATTATATTATGCTAATGAGTACATCAAGTAAATTTTTGACACACGAGGTGTAGTGGTTTGGGATGACCAACCGAATGAGAACAAAAGGGAAGGGGAGCTACTCCAAACAAATAGAAAAAAGCACATGATAAAGAGTAAGTAACTTATATTTTATTAAATTTCTATAGAGAAATTTTTTACAATGAAGTGAATAAAATATATTTCATCTCATACTATTCATTTTGAATTCTTGTATACATCAGTGAATTCATAAATTTATGCCATTAATAAAAAAAATCTTTACAATGTTGATATAGCAGGAAACCCCTCTACAGACTACACTAGGGTTCTAAAGTGTAGGCAGAGCTAACCATCTAAAGTCTCCTACTTTTAACAACTATCCCGTAATTACTCCACAATCATACATAAAATACAAATTATAGGGATCCAGTAGGCATACCTTAAACTCTGCGTCCGGTGTCAATCCCTTTGCGCTTAATTGCTTCTCGACTACAGATCTCCTCCCAAGGCCAACCTGCATTCAAAAAAAGACAAACAAGAAAGTAAAAGAATGAATTCTATATAATGATTAGTGGGTTAGACATCATAACAAAAAATGTAAATAAATCATACATATTTAAGACATCATTTGGCGGGACGGAAAAAGTATTTCTTTATATTAATCTCACAAAAGTTGTTTACAATATGAGACTGGAAATTGCTCCTCGAACTCGCTCCTAGGCTCCTCTTCACCATTCACCAACTTCTTCCACATATTATTCTCCTCTTCAATTCTCTCTAGGGGAATGGAAAAGGCTTGCAATGGAGGAAAAAAGGAATTTTGTCTCAAACTCACAATGTAGTTGCAAAATATTGGGGCAAAGGGGGAATACTAAAATGGGCAGAGTTTCTATTCTCTCATGCCTCTCTCTGGAATGGGACCCCAACACCTTATTTTATAGGCTAAAAGAGATAGTAGTGGTTGGGGAGACTGGCTATGGGTGGTCAAATGGTTAGGTAATGGCCTGAAAACCTATATCCCTTTGCAATTTTCATTTTTTGTTCTTTTTTGTGAGTGTACGCGGGCTATAGTGGTGCAACAAGCATGTGTACGTGGGTAGTAGTGGTGTAGGGCCCGTACACCTTCAAAAAAATGGTTTTTTAGAAGATTTGTTCAGTGGTGGCTTGGAAAAGATAGAAAGTAAGATGGCCTGATGTCAGGTATGCATGTATGGTGAAATGTAGGGTTATAACAGATGCCCCCTAATGTGTGAGGTCAGAAGAGCATTTGATGGTCGAAATACATTACAAATATGCACCAACATATGAGGAGAGTGAGCCCAGAGAGTAGAGTTGAGGAGGTGCCATCTGTAAAATAACCATTTGTATCACCGAGGTGGGCATACCCATGCTCGAGATGAAATAAAATCATGGCTGCCAATCAAATACACTATAGATCCATGTCATATAACTATATAAAGTGTAGCCATGACCAGTACACAATGGATATACATCTCAAAATCAAAATATATACATGTATAGTATCCATATTCAAGAAGCCAATGACGCCTGATGGCTATAGATCCATATTCATAGCTCGAGAAAAACTTCAAAATATTCAAAACTCGGGTAGGAGTGTAATATCAGTGCACGAATTAACTACCCAGAGGTCTTAGACGGCTCGTCAGGAATAGACAAGAAGATATCGGTGATCAGGCAGAGAACTTCATTGATCTTGAGCAAGGACTTGATTGGTCTTTCGGGGTGTCCGAACATGAGGACAAGAGACAAACTATAGAAGGGATGAATCAAGTTTAGTAAAAATTTCCTTGGAAAAAAGCATGACAAATGATGAGACTCAGACAGCAAGGAATTGACATAAGTTCATGATGCAGGAGGCAACACAAGCTCTCCATGTGTTTGGAAGGATAACCAAACGGAGGAGGACACAACTCTATATAGCGAGAACAACTTCCTAAGGTCATATTGAATCCTAGAGCTTGACGAACAAACAAAAGGATGTGCTTGGTCCAAGGGCAACTCATTGTGCTATCAACAAAAAGAAAATACTTTTCCCTTCCTCTTTTTGGGGTATATTTGATTTTTTTGTCTTTTTCAATAATTTTGGAAATCTTGAAAAAGAATAAAAGAATGCTACATTGCAAAGGAGGAACAAGTGTCACAAACATACCAATTCCAAGCACAAGGAACAGATGGATGCTTAGAGCAAGGGGACATATGCAGGAAAAGGAAACTCAGGAAAAATCCTCCATGGGTCAAGGTGTCAAGACACAAAGGCAAAGTGCTACAAGGCTTGCATATAAGGTATGCTTTAGATGGTTCAATTGAGAGCAACATGGAGTCCGCATTAGGCCAAAGACGCAGGGATGCAAATGTGATTAATAGAACACAATGATAACGTCCTTCGATGTAATTTTAACGAGCCCAGAGAAGGTAAGCTCGACGTTTTTTCATTTTTAGAGAGTCTGAAAAAGAGTAAAAGGAGACTCCATTGGGGTACCTTTTTCGAAGGTAGTCTAGTCCGTTCCAAAAAGGGGTAAACTAGCACCAAAAAGACATCTATTCAAAACCATTTTAAAGAGTGTCACAAAGACAAGATCACTCGACAATCTTTTCATATTTAAGGAGTCTGAAAAGAGCTTAACTATGGACTCTGTAAGGGGTGTTCTTCTTGACCAATTTAACGAGTGTGAAGAAACAAGGTCACTCGACAATAATTTCAATTTTAGGGAGTTTGAAAAGAGCTTAACTATGGAATCTGTGGGGGTTCCTTTTTCGTAAATTTAGTCCCTCAGGCCTGAAAAAGGGTTAAATTTATACCTGAGAATACTCTTCTAGAGAACCGAGGCTCCTAGAGTATACCTTTGTTTGTACATGTGACCATCTAGACTGAAAAAGGGGTAAACTACCACCGGACAGACATGCCTTGGAATTTTAGTTTGGAGAGCATGAAGGGAAACAAGATCACTCGACCATATTTTCATGTTTAGAGGGTCTGAAAAGGGCTTAAAAGAAGACCCATTGTTTTGGGAGTCCCGAGGGTTAAACCAAGAGTGTTAACATATCATACATGTGAAGGCCCGAACTCATAATCAAGATAGGACTAAAAGGATTCCCGAGCCTAAAGTCATTAGTGACGGCATAGACACAAAAAATGAAACCAGGATCTACCTAGGGCATCCATGTGAAGGTAGGCTCTACCACTAAATTATGACACTTCTAGAGTAGGAGTGAGGGTTCCGTGTTGCAATTTGGTGGGATCAATCCTATGGAAAAGAGAAAAATACAATGAGGTTCAACAAGTGGGGATGGAATCCTATCTTCAATGCACAAAGTTGGAAAAAATACTTTTCACCAAAGGACCTTAAAAGTGCCCCAACTCTCAAAAAGTTCACCGAACCAAAAGTAAAAAGTATTGTAACATCCCAAAAGAAACTCGAGAACCACACTAAATGATTTTCAAGATTAGAAAAAATGACAAAAAGGGGCCAAAAAGTCTATAACTAGAAGTTGACAGCTCATTATCACCATTGTAAATTGAGAATTGACAAAAAGTCAAAAAAACCCCTTTGCCAAAAGAGTTGATTCTGGGAGCTTCAGTGGATGAAACAAACTTCTGCTTGGACCAAGTAAGTACATACTATCCCCTCCTACATTTTCATTCTTCATTTTTCCATTTCCTTTTGTTTTTTTGAGGGGCGCTGACCTTTAAAAAGGTCGTCCCTACATGTACGCGGGCTATCTTGGGACAGCCTGCATATGCCCACGTGCAAAAAATGATCTTCACACGTGCATATGTGACTTTGTCCAATACATCCCCCGCACACCCTCCAACATGTGAAAAAAAAAAAAACAAGAGTTAACTCCCCATGAACTTGTCATTTTTCACGATGTATGCCCATTGGAGAGAGAGGGAGCATGAAGAAATTGATTTTTTGGTCTCACAAGACCCTGCTGCTATCATTGTATTAGCACAATGTGGGTTGTTGAAATTCTTCCAGTGTTCGTTTATGAGGGAACAACCCAGGTTGTTGAATGATTTGATAGATTACTGGCATCCTGACGCTGAGGATTTTATGCTTGAGGGGAAGTCATTGACTCCAATGACTAAAGATATTTACTTCCTGACTGGTCTCTCAAGGAGAGGGGATCCAATCAACTTGCGTACCTTTCCCCTTGGGCCTCACAACATTGAGGAGTTCATTGGACTCCATTGCGAGGCTGGTACTGAGAAAGTGGGTTCTCAGGTGCCGATAAACAAGATAAAAAATTGATCGCTATAAGTCGTAGTACTACTCATTGGGCAGATCACTGGATCCGTGGCACTACATCAGGCCTCCTGGGCGCACATGCATTGTCTAGTGCAGTGCTTAAATGCATGGATTTTCAATTGGAGTACAACCATGCTATATTTCATAAAGATATAGCTAACAGAGTTTCGGATACGGGAGAACAAAAACTTTGGATTTGGGACTATTCTGTGTTCCTTTTTCTTCGAGAGGGTACCCAGTCTTAGTCTGCAAGAGACAATACGAGGAAACATGTCCTCTCTCCAAGCATTATGCATATGGGTGATGTTGATGCCGCGATAGGGGGGAGGGAGGACCATAGAGGCATTCGATGATAAGTTTTTTTACTGGTGGGCATGGTATATTCCGACAATAGAGGATTACCCCTATGCTAGGATTAACTTTTATATAGATACAGACATGCGTGTACCTCCCAGAGAGGAGCGAGGAGAGATGGGTACGTTTGTTTTTCAGAGTTATTGTAATGTACCTCAAATTCACCATAAAAATAAAAAATAAAATTATGACATAATTCAATTTCATTTAAGCTTTAGAATTTAAGAGAAGGTAAGATACATTTCTATCCATAATGAAATTATTACACTAGTCTAGTTTACTTCGAACAGAAAAGCTTATGTGGATAAATTCTTTCCATAATTCTATCACTTCCCTTAACTTTCAAACTACTCCAACATACTTATATGTATATAGGCAATATCTAAACTTAGGTCGAAGGAACCCTTGAGGTTCAGAGAAAGGATCTGGGCACACAGAGTTTAACCTCTGGGTGGTCGCATAGGAGAGCAGCTGAAATGAATGGTGGAGACACTTAGGGGAGAAGTGCCAAAATCCTGAGAGTCATTGGATCTTGTAGAGAAACGGGGAGATTAAGGTCGAGTGTCTTCCAACACTCTAAGGCGTTGAATTTCGCTATTTCGGAGTTCGGGGTTTGGAGCGGCAAGTGATTTTGGAATCGCTGCATCGTGAACTTCTGGTTCACAAAATTGCGAAATGATCGACATCGTTCATCAAGGAGGACACGTGGCGAGTGGTCAAGGTTTGGGGAAAATTCTGAAAGTTTGTGGATCGTCGATCCAGTGGAAGCGTGGTCGTTGGTTCAAGAGGAATTTGGATCGTTGATCTCTCAAGGGGGAGATTTTGGCATTTTGAGGTCTGGGAGTTCGAAGGACCTAGAACAGGAGGAACACTTGCATCGTGATTCCCCGAATCACAAAAATTTGGTAGCGCTTTGACGTTAAGCGCATGGTCACAGAGTGGTGGTCACGTGGATGGAGGCTAAGGGCGATCCAGAACCGTTAAGCGGGAGTTGGAAGGACAAGGAGTCTTGGATTGTCAAAGTAATCAGTTCTACACATTTAATTATGCTTTTAATCAGGGATGATTTTAAGGATGGAAATTTATTTTAAAATGTAGAAACCTTGGCGAATCTTACTAATGTTTCATATTCCAACTATGAAATGTTTGGCAATATTTTTGTAAAAATATTGAAATGTCTAAGGATTTTATATAGTTTGTATAACATTTTGGCAAATTTTAAAGTAAAATAATTTTATCCTTTAGAATTTGGGTGAATCATTTTTAGAATAGCGAATCTTATTTTGGGAAAAACCTTGGAAAATTAGCCCATGAGCAAAATTTAGCCCCTAAAATCACCCCTTCGTTTAATTGCAAGGTTGGATATTCATGACTACTAGAACAATAAGTATTTCGATTGTCTTCTATGTGCGCGTATAAAGGCGCATATTATCATTCTTACTGTAGGGAATTCGCTTTAACTCTCCATTAACAGCTGTACTTATTTCCACCTATATGTATGTACATACCTATAGCTTTCTCTAAATATATATAGAGCGATGCACTGTCACAGTTATAGTTTCATCTTGATTCTGGTTTAATAATTGGAAAGCTCAGTTACATGCTACGGTCCTACATCCTTATTGACAGAAAATATAAACATGTAAGTATATCTACCTAACTTGGGTCTCATTCTTACACACCAGTAGCTTACACATCAATCATAGTTAACTCGAAGGATCCCATCTTTTTCTCTACATTTTATGCCATTAAACAATAGTCTAATTACGAAAATTTGAATACTTAAAGGTGTATGACCTCATGGCAAGCAGAACTCTTAGGAAAAATCACGCTAAAAAAACTGCTTAATTAGTTTAATACTTTCATATACAATAGTTTCTATACTTGTCATGCCCTGTACACAGTGACTCGTAATATGATATATTATTTCTATTCTACCTCTATCCCGGATGAAGATCCTCCATTATTTCTACCAGTCCAATCATTATAGTATTAGAGTTGTTCCTATAACAAATAATTCCTACTATGTTCCTATAGTTTGTGAAAAAAACAGAGGTCAATTGGGTTTCGGAGATTATAAATGCCAAACACAAAATAAACAAAAGACCACGTTGTTTGTTGAATCGCGAAATGCGGAAAGACTGTGGGCCCAACACTTTGGGGTTTCAGGGTTTGGGATTTCACGATTTCAAATTCCAAACACCAACACACAACAACTCCCAAATTGCGAAAATGTGAATGGAATGTGGGACCAACACTTCGGGGTTTCATGGTTTGGGATTTCACAATTTCAAATTCCAAACACCAACACACAACAACTCCCGAATTGAGAAAATGTGAATGGAATGTGGGACCAGCACTTCGGGGTTTTCGGGGTTTGGGATTTCACGATTTCAAATGCCAAACACCAACACACAACAACACCCCAATTGAGAAAATGTGAATGGAATGTGGGACCAACACTTCGGGGTTTCGGGGTTCAGGATTTTGGGGTTTGAAATTTCAATATGATTCAAGTATTTATGGGATCAAAACTTGCCCCTTCGACCTTAGGAAAAATTAAATCAGGGCGGTGATGGTATTTGGTGGCCTGCAAGGCTAAGGTGATCCATAAGGTTCTTGTTGTTTCGTATTTCTCTTCAATTCTTAAATATAATAGACAAGAAGTCTCTTTAATATGCATGATTGTTTGGAATTAGTGATACATTTAAATGTTTCCTTTCGGCACAAATTTACTCAACTCCGAATGCACAAATTTAGATTTATTTAATACTTCAGTCATAGATATAAACCTATATCTATACACATTGGTCTTCTTCAAGCATACAAAGTATCCTAGCATTTCGACTTCACATTAAACCTATCCGAATGCTCAAATTTAGATCTATTTAATACTTCAGTCACAGAAATAAACCTATATATGTATAGATTGGTCTTCTTCAAGCATACAAAGTATCCTAGCATTTCGACTTCAGATTAAACCTATCCTATAGATGGATCTTCTCTCTTAAACTCAAATTGTATTCAAATAAATTTGCCTAGTATTCCATATTTTTCGGGAGGGACCACTCCAAAATTTAGACTGTGATTGTAAATTTAATACCACGATAGCTATCATCCATTGAAAGAACTATTTCTATTTAGAACAATTAGATGCATAGTATCAGTTACACACAAAAAATCCAAGAAGAGAGTAAGGAAAGGTTTACATATCTGAACCAATTTGCGAGAAGACAAAAGGAACAACCACGTTCCTCCCAACCGTAGAATAGGGAAGCCAAAACCACTTGCCTAATTCACCCCCTAGCATAACCATGAACCCATGAGGGAGAACTTGGGAACTCCTCTTCATAAATGTCCTTCAATTCTGGTAGATTCCCCCTTGCCTCACACTCAAACAGTAGTGTTCATAACAGCAATGAAAAAAAAAATCAATAGTCTCTTTTCACCAGCATACTTGGCAGCATTCTGCCTCCTCTCATATGTTATTTATCATTTGCCCAGGTCTTTTCCCTCCCTTGGGAATTTTCATAGCTTTCTAAATCCCTGATTTTTAGGGGTTGCCAATGGCCAAATCACTGATTTGTCACTTGTAATAATCAGCCCAGAGGTAGTTCCAACATGTTCCCCACTCATGGAGTCATGGTCAGCTAAATTTAACATGGTTGTTCCATTTGTCCTCCTGCAATCAACATAAAATATTTTGTTTCCATACAAGTGTCATAGTCAAATAGTTAGTTGGGTCAAATCAAGTCTCTTCCCAACAGTCAAAATAATTAATTACAACTACCAAATTCAAAATTTGGAATTGCCATAAATGGAAAAAAAAATTCCAAATTCAAATTTACTAAAAATGAAAATAAATTTCCAGCAAATTTTAAATTTCAAATATATATATATATATATATATATTTCTTTTGGGGGGATGTCACATCTTTTCCACCTCCAGTAAAACACTGTCATCAATGTTCATTCCTTTCTTGGAACAGGATTGGATGAGATTTCCGCAAATCTCCCTCCAACTCCCAAGTGGCCTACTCAGGACTAAAGTTCTTCCATTGCACCTTTACCTGAGCGATGGCTCTGTTCCGAAGTGTTATTTATTTCTGGTCCAGAATGCGCAGGGGTTCCACTTGGAACTCACCTTCGGATTCCACCTGCACCAAGTTCCAATCAATCCTATGAGTAGGGTCATGAATATACTTTTTCAGCAATGAAACATGAAATACATTATGAATTCTTAGATTAGTTGGAAGTGCAAGTTGATATGCTACGGGTCCAATTCAATCTAGTATCTTGAAGGGCCCACAAAACTTGAGTGCCAGCCTTGCACAATTCCCTAACTTCAACGAGATATTTCGGGCCTTGACCTTCAAATAACCATGGTCTCCTACGTGAAATTCCAGTTGTCTTCTTTTTTGATCTGCATAGCTCTTCTGTCTGTCTCGTGCTTATTTCAAGTTCTTTTGTACCTTTCTTACCATTTTTTCCATTTCTTGGAGCATCTCTAGTCCAACCATGAGTCTGTCAACCAGATTATCCCAGCTAATTGGAGTCGTACACTTTCTGCTATACAGTATTTCGAAAGGGCTCAACTTAGCCAAAGTTTGGTACCCATTGTTATATGCAAATTCTACCAAGTGCAGGTAGTCTTCCCACTTGCTTGGTTTTGTTCTTACGTATATGTGAAGCATATCCTCTATGATTTGGTTTGTCCTTTTGGCCTATCCATCCATTTGTGGATGATAGCTTGTACTGAAATTCAAGTTAGTGTTTAGCCCTGCAAACAATTCCTTCCAAAAAGAGGATGTAAATTTTACGTCTCTATCTGAAATCACCATTTTACGAATACCATGCAGTCTAAAAATTTATTTCATGAATATTTCAACAATGTTTATAGCTTTAAAAGTACACTTTACAAGAATAAAGTGTGCAGACTTACTAATTTTATCGATTACAACCATGATAAAATCATTTTGTTTCTGAGTTTTAGGCAAACCTGTGATAAAGTCTAGTGATATAGTCTCCCATTTCCATTTTGGTACTAGTAATGGCTGTAATAGGTCGGCTGGATGCTGGTGCTCGACCTTAACCTGCTGACAATCTTGGCACCTAGCCAAGTATTCTGCTATTTCTCCCTTCATACTATGCCAAAAAAATAGTTTTCTAAGTGTTGTTATTGTCTTCTGGTAACCTAGATGGCCAGAATACGGTTTCTTATGCACTTCATCCAAAATTGTTGATTTCAATTCTGCTAAATCTTGTATGTAAAGTCTGTTTTTAAGTCATACTAGTCCTTTCTTGTCGATGCTTAGATCTGGTTTGTCAGAGTTGGCGATATTGTTTTGTAATTCTGTCATTATCTTAGTGTAATTTCCGCCATTAATAGTTGTCATCCTTATTCTTTGTTCCAGATATCTTTCTACTCTACTGATGTTTATCTCAAATAACCCATGGACTCTTCTGCTTAAAGCATCTGCTACTTTATTTTCCTTACCCTTGATATGTATGAACTCAAAGTCGAATTCACTCAAGAAGGCTAGCCACCTTCCTTGTATTGCATTAAGATATGGTTGGTTAAACAAATATTTCACCCCGCTATTATCCGTCAATAGTAGGAATTTTATGCCCATTATATAGTGTCGCCACATTTTTAAGGCATGTATTACTGCTGCCAATTCTAAGTCATGAGTGACATAATTTTGCTAGTGTTCTTTTAATTTTTGGGACTCGTAACAAATCACATGCCCTTCCTGAGTTAGGACACCACCTAGTCCTTCTTTACTTGCATCAACACATATGGTGAAGTCTTTATCTAGGTCTGCTACCTTCAATATAGGCGCAGTTGCCAACAATCCCTTCAGTTTGTTAAAATTGTCTTGACACTTCTCTAACCAGTTAAACTTGGTTCCTTTCTTTTGTAATGATGTGATAGGGTAGGCTATATTGGAAAGACCTTCTATAGACCTGTGGTAATATCCGGTGATTCCCATGAATGACCGTATATCTGCTGCATCCTTAGGTACCAGCCATTCCATAATGGCTTTTGTCTTTTCCGGGTCTACGGTAATGCCTTCTGCTGAAATTACATGTCCTAGATATTGTATTTCTTTCTGATAAAAGTCACACTTGTAAAATTTGGTGTACAATTTGTGTTTCCTCATTGTTTGTAGAACTATCCTTAAGTGTTCATTATGTTCTTCTTTCGTTCTTGAATAGACCAAAATGTCGTCGATAAATACTACTACGAACTTGTCTAAGTACTAACTAAAAATGATGTTCATCAAGAACATAAATTTGGTTGGTGCACTAGTGAGTCCAAAAGGTATGACTACAAACTCGTAATGTATGTATCTTGTTCGAAAATATGTTTTGTTTATGTCCTCGTCCTTTATCCCAACTTGATGATAACCGGATCATAAATCCAATTTTGAAAATATCTTGGCCCCACCAACTTGATCAAACAGATCATTTATCCTAGGTAAGGGGTATTTGTTCTTAATGGTCATTTTGTTTAGTTGTCTATAACCAATACATAGTCTTAGAGTACTTTCTTTCTTTTTCACAAAGAGGACTGGTTCTCCCCATGGTAAGACACTCAGTCTGATATACTCTTTGTCCAACAATTCCTGTAATTGTATTTTCAATTCTGTCAGTTCTAGTAGACTCATTCGATAGGGTGCTTTTGAGATAGGGGTTGATCCGGGTAGTAAGTCTATGGAGAAATCTATTTCCCTTCTAGGAGGTAATTCTGGTATCTCATCCACAAACATGTCTGTGAATTCACATAGGAAAACAAAGTCTTCTAACTTGGGCTTATCTTTTTTTTTCAATAGATTCGTCACTTGAATGGCGTAAACTTGACATCCCTTTCTAATACATCTCTTGAGTTGCATCGTTGAAACTTGTCTGACTAATATAGGTTTTGGTATGCCTTGGGTTGTTCTAACAATTCCAAAATTATCTTTATAGCTAAGTATCTTTGTATAACAGTCTAGTACCGCTTTGTGTTGTTCCAACCAATCCATCCAAATAATCATATCATAAGATCCTAGTGGTAGGATGTTCATATTGTTCCTTATATTTTGACCATCTAAGCTGAACTCAATATCAGAAATAAAGTCAACTACTTTCCTTTTAGTGCCTGTTTCTAGTTGTACAAGCCATGATTTTGCGTGCTTCAGTTTCTTAAATTTATTCGACTCTACTACATCGGGAGTAATATAACTTAACGTAGCTCCAGGGTCAATTAAAATAGAAATTCGAGTGTCATTGATTTTACCTTCGATTTCTACCACTGAGGACTGGTGGTCATCTTGTCAACCATCTATGGATGCATTTATCCGACACAAACTTCTTCCCACTTCTCCCACTGTCGAGGCTTCCTGCAAATTATGAACAACAATTATGTTTGCTGCAATTAAATGTGGACAGTTCCTCCTTAGATGAGGCTCTCCACACTCCCAACACTTTAATGGCTCGCGGGAGCTATCCCCAAAGTTCTTCATTCCCAGGTTTACCAGTTTACCACTACCTTGCATATTTGGATGATTGGAGTGAAAATCCTTCCTTGGAAAACTTTTTGCTGCATTCCAATAAGGAGCTAGCTGGTATCCCTTCTTTTGTTGGTTCATTCGATCTTCTTCTTATCTTTCCATGCCTTGGGAAACTCTACCCATTGTTTATACTGGTCATATCACATTCATGCTTTCCTGAATACCTCACTCAAGGATTTGGAATTGTCAAAATCAATTCTGTCCCTGTAGGACTGTGGTAAACTCGTAAAATCCTCATCTATTTATAAGGTCCTCCATCCTCATCTATCTGAGTCGTAACTCGTAAAATTCTTTTGTCTTCCTTTCATAATAGCTTTCAGAAAGGTATTGTTTCTTAAAATACTTCTTAAAGTCATACCATTCCAGCTATTTCTCCTTTAGGCCCTTGGTCAATTTCAGGTCCTGCCACCAAATGCTGGCTTTCCCCTTCAGATTGTAGATGGCCATTCTGACCTTCATGTTGTTGGAATAGTTATAGATCTGGAAGTATTTTTTGATGTCCAACAACCATGTCTCAGCTTCTTCCCATGTCCTATATTCTCCATCAAAGGTAGTTGGTTTAATCTTTTTAAATTCTCCTTCAAGGTGGTCTATTTGTTTTATTTTTCTGTCTGGTATAGTTTTGTCTTCAGCTGAAGGTGTCCCTTTAATTTCTGAACAAGAATTCTTGGAGGCCCTTTTTCTGACCTCTTCGTCATGGTTATCGTCTTTTGGGCTTTTCTTGGTTACTATACTACGCAACAGGATTTCATTTATCTCTTGTTGTTCCTGCTGTGCTTTCTTCAATTTTTCATTGTCGACCTTGAAAACCCCCAGTTCAACAATAAGATTCCTCATTGTTTCCAACACCTCTGTGGGTGAGCTTCCATCACTGTTTTGTCTTAGATCTCTAGGAGGTCCTTGCTGTGGATTTCCTTCCATCTTGATTTCTCCACCCTCTTGAGCTGCCATAATTTACAAAAACAGAAAGGGATTTCTGTCTGTAACAATAAGATTTATTAGTTTTACATAAATTAGAATGAATACTAAGAAGCTAATGTGGCCCTATTCAGGCCCAGTGTTGTAGCTTTTGATCTGATACCATATGTAATGTACCTCAAATTCACCATAAAAAATAAAAAAAAATTATCACATATTTCAATTTCATTTAAGCTTTAGAATTTAAGAGAAGGTAAGACACATTTATGTCCATAATGACATTATTACACCAGTCTAGTTTACTTCGAACAGAAAAACTTATGTGGATAAATTCTTTCCATAATTCTATCACTTCCCTTAACTCTCAAACTACTCCAACATACTTATATGTATATAGGCAATATCTAAACATAGGTCGAAGGAACCCTTGAGGTTCAGAGAAAGGATCTGGGCACACAGAGTTTAACCTTTGGGTGGTCGCGCAGGAGAGCAGCTGAAATGAACGGTGGAGACACTTTGGGGAGAAGTGTTGAAATCCCAAGAGTCGTTGGATCTTGCAGAGTAGTGGGGGGATTAAGGTTGAGTGTCTTCCAACACTCTAAGGCATTGAATTTTTCTATTTTGGAGTTCGGGGTTTGGAGTGGCAAGTGATTTTGGAATCGATGCATCGTGAACTTCCGGTTTGTGAAATTTGACACCGTTCATCAAGGAGGACACGTGGTGAGTGGTCAAGGTTCGGGGAAAATTCTAAAAGGTTTTGGATCGTCGATCCAGTGGAATCGTGGTCATCGGTTCAAGAGGGATCTGGACCGTTGATCTCTCAAGGGGGAGATTTTAGCATTTCGGGGTCCGGGAGTTCGAAGGACCTAGAACAAGGGGAACGCTTGCATTACGATTCCCCGAATCGTGAAAAGTTGGTAGCACTTTGACGTTAAGAGTGTGGTCACAGTGTGGTGGTCACGTGGACAGAGGCTAAGGGTGATCCAGAACCGTTAAGCCCTTTTCGACGTTTCGGCGAGTGGGAGTTGGAAGGACAAGGAGTCTAGGATTGTCAAAGTAATCAGTTCTGCACATTTAATTATGCTTTTAATTGCAAGGTTGGATCTTCATGACTACTAGAACAATATGTATTTTCATTGTCTGCTACGTGCACGTATAAAGGTGTATATTATCATTCTTACTGTAGGAAATTCACTTTAACTCTCCATTAACATATGTACTTATTTCCACCTATATGTATGTACATACCTATAGCTTTCTCTAAATATATATAGAGAGATGCACTGTCAGAGAGATAGTTTCATCTTGATTCTGGTTTAATAATTGGAAAGCTCAGTTACGTGCTACGGTCCTGCATCCTTACTTACTGAAAATATAAACATGCAAGTATATCTACCTAACTTAGGTCTCATTCTTACACACCAGTAGCTTACACATCAATCATAGTTAACTCGAAGGATCCCATCTTGTTCTCTATGGTTTATGCCATTAAAAAATAGTATAATTACGAAAATTCAAATACTTAAAGGTGTATGACCTCATGGAAAGAAGAACTCTTAGGGAAAATTCTGCTAAAAAAAATGCTTAATTAGTTTAATACTTTCATATACAATAGTTTATGTACTTGTCATGCCCTGTACACAGTGACTTGTAATATGATCTGTTATTTCTATTCTACCTCTATCCCGGATGAAGATCCTCCATCGTTTCTACCAGTCCAATCATTACAGTATTAGAGTTGTTCCTATAACAAATAATTCCTACTATGTTCCCACAGTTTGTGAAAAAAACAAAGGTCAATTGGGTTTCGGCGATTATAAATGCCGAACAAAAAAGAAACAAAAGACCACGTTGTTTGCTTAATCGCTAAATGCGGAAAGACTGTGGGCCCAACACTTTGGGGTTTCAGGGTTCGGGATTTCACGATTTCAAATGCCAAACACCAAGACACAACAACTCCCGAATTGTGAAAGTGTGAATGGAATGTGGGACCAGAACTTCGAGGTTTCAGGGTTTGGTATTTCACGATTTCAAATGCCAAACACCAACACACAACAACTCTCGAATTACGAAAATGTGAATGGAATGTGGGACCAACACTTTAGGGTTTTCGAGGTTCAGGATTTTGCGATTTCAAATGCCAAACACCAACACACAACAACTCCCAAATTGCGAAAATGTGAATGGAATGTGGGACCAACACTTCGGGGTTTCGGGGTGCAGGGTTTTGGGGTTCGTAATTTCAACATGATTCAAGTATTTATGGGATCAAAACTTGCCCCTTTGACCTTAGGAAAGATTAAATTAGGGCGGTGATGGTATTTGGTGGCCTGCAAGGCTAAGGTGATCCATAAGGTTCTTGTTGTTTCGTATTTCTCTTCAATTCTTAAATATAATAGACAAGAAGTCTCTTTAAGATGCATGATTGTTTGGAATTAGCGATACATTTAAATGTTTCCTTTCGACACAAATTTACTCAAATATGAATGCACAAATTTAGATCTATTTAATACTTTAGTCACAGATATAAACCTATATCTATACAGATTGGTCTTCTTCAAGCATACAAAGTATCCTAGGATTTTGACTTCAGATTAAACCTATCTGAATGCTCAAATTTAGATTTGTTTAATGCTTCAGTCACAGAAATAAACCTATATCTATATAGATTGGTCTTCTTCAATCATACTGAGTATCCTAGCATTTCGACTTCAGATTAAACCTATCGTGTAGATGGATCTACTCTCTTAAACTCAAATCATATTTAAATAAATTTGCCCAGTATTCCAGATTTTTCGGGAGGGACCACTCCAGAATTTAGACTATGATTGTAAATTTAATACCACGATAGCTATCATCCATTGAAAGAACTATTTTGATTTAGAACAATTAGATGCATAGTATCAGTTACACACAAAACATCCAAGAACAGAATAAGGAAAGGTTTACATATCTGAACCAATTCACGAGAAGAGAAAAGGAACATCCATGTTCCTCCCAACCGTAGAATAGGGCAACCAAAACCACTTGCCCGGTTCACCCCCTAGCCTGACCATGAACCCATGAGGGTGAACTTGGGAACTCCTCTTCAATAATGTCCTTCAGTTTCGGTAGATTCCCCCTTGCCTCACACTCAAACAGTAGTGTTCATAACAACAAGGAAAAAAAAATCAATAGTCTCTTTTCCCTAGCATACTTGGCAGTGTCCTGCCTCCTCTGATATGTTATTTATCATTTGCCCAGGTCTTTTCCCTCCATTGGGAATTTTCGCATCTTTCTAAATCCCTGATTTTTAGGGGCTGCCAATGGCCAAATCACTGATTTTCCACTTGTAATAATAAGCCCAGAGGTAGTTCCAACATGTTCCCCACTCATGGAGTCATGGTCAGCTAAATTTAACATGGTTGTTCCATTTGTCCTCCTGCAATCAACATAAAATATTATGTTTCCATACAAGTGTCATAGTCAAATAGTTAGTTGGTTCAAATCAAGTCTCTACCCAACAGTCAAAATAACTAATTACAATTACCAAATTTGAAATTCGGAATTGCCATAAACAACAAAAATTTTCCAAATTCGAATTTACTAAAAACGGAAATAAATTTCCTGCAAATTTTAAATTTCAAAAATAATTTTTTTTTTCGGGGGGATGTCACAGTTATTTAATTTTTATTTCTTTTTATATATATCAATTTTTTTTGTATACCAGAGTATCTGACACTTATGTATATGTTATGTAAATATGTGGGACCAGTGCATCCAACATACTTGTCGAGGACTAGGCCACGTCCTCGACCAGAGGCAGGACTAGCGGTAGCTACCGGACCAGCAACAATAGCAAGGGGGCCAATAACCAAAGAGGTTGAGAGAGTATTGAGATGGGTGGAGCGGAACCTCACCGTGCTCACTCGCGTAGTCCCTATGGTAGAGATCGAGGATCTTCCACCAGTGATGCAACCTCACATAGTTGGGGTACCACGGACCTGGCTCTAGCTCTTCCGACATTTGGAAAACATCGTTGTTCATTATGGGAGGGACAACAGGCCCCACCCTTAGCTAGGCTAGACTGCTCATATGTCGAGGGCACCGTTTGTATATTTTTGAGGGCATAAGTCCCGTGACTCTTTCTAGACATATTTTTGAGGCACTTGCGCCCACCTATGTACACTGATATTTTCAATATATATATGCATATTTACATATTTTTTATGTCTTATGGATTACATTTATTTACAAATGTATTTACATGTGCGTGTGTGTGATTTTTCTTACATATGTGCAAAATTCCAATCTAATACATGATTAGCTCAAGTATCTGTGATTTGATTCAATCTCCTAGAAACATGGATATACGTAATGTAATCAAAGCTTTGTTCTAAGAGACGTACCCTAAGGAACCATCGATGTAGAGTAGGATCTTAAACATGATAAACCCCATTTAACTGGGATACAACCAGCTGAGCGTATAAGTAGACCTGGAGGTGAGAGATACCATGCGACAAAGCATCACGAAGAAACTATAAGACTGTGTTGTATTTGATGACATTGTTTGTGGCATCACCTAAACAGATACCTCATGAAGATAGAAACTGGCCCTGAGGTGTGAAAATCACCCAATATGTGGAAGCAAGCCTCTGAGTGTGCTGTCTAGCCCCATCTGCAAACCCAACGAACACCTCTGATTCACTTGACATCTGCCACAGTGAAAACTATGACATCAAAAATGACACGTCCATAAAACCAAAAAGACAGAAACTAAAAATAAAATGTATAAGAACAATACATATGTACAAGAAGTCACCCAAGGCGACCCACCTACGAGTAATACTTCTTGAGGTAGAGCCCATTTCTCGACTCCGCCAAAGATTTTCCCTCAAATTCTACCAGACGATAAGCGTCTTTCTTTAGAACCTCATTCATGATTAAAGGTCTGAACCACATGGGTTTGAACTTGTCTTCCCCCACGAGATCCTTATCTTGGTCATATACTAGGAAAAGGTCACCTTCATAGAAAATACGAGGACAAATAGATTGATCATACTGACACTTGACTTTTTGTTTGTGAGCCTCATTAGCCAAGGCTACATCCCAACATTGCTCATCGAGCTACTCAAGATATAATAAACGCTCTTCAAGTGGTGAAGTGTTTGGCAACAACTGTACTTCCAACTTTAGAAATGAGATTTGGAACTCTATAGGAAAGATAGCTTCCAGCTCGTAAATGAGTTGAAAAGGTGAGAAACCGGTTGCAGTCTTAACAGACGTTCGGTAGGCCCATAATGTGGAGTACAACATCAAATGCCAATTTGACTTGGCCGAATTGATCATTCACTGTATAATAGTCTTAATGGACTTATTCATGGCCTCCACCTAAGCATTTGCTTGTGGGTAGTAAGGTTATGATTCTTCTTTCCTCATCCCAAGCTTTTATGTTAACTCAAACATCATTTTATTCTGAAAGTGACTGCCATGGTCAGTGACAATCTCTCTTAGGATGTCGAACCTTGCTATTATCTGGTTAAACAAAAAGAGAGTTGTTTTCTCGCCATCATCTTGAAACTTTTCCATAGCCTCGATCCACTTCGTGAAGTAGTCTACTGCTACGATGATATAGCAGTGCCCCCTTGCTGAAGGGGGGTTTCAGGTAGCGTAATAAATCCTGCACTTGGTGAAGGGACCAACTGTGATGACGGGAAACATGGGAGCAGGGTGTGCCCTCATCTTTCAATAGAAGACTTGACATGGGTGGCACTTCTTGACCAATTCAGCACAATCTTTGATTAATGTCGTCCAAAAGTAACTGGCTCGTAGAATATTTTGGGTTGTTGCCAACCGATACAGATGACTTCCACATGCTCTAGTGTGGAAATCATTAAGCACGATTTCCACTTCTTCATGCGTGAGACACCAGTGAAGGATGCAATATACACCTCAACGATACATAGTGTCCTCGAGTATGAGATAGTTCTTTGCCTGATGGCATATATGGCGACACTCATCATGAGAAGCAGAGGTGGGACACTTCAAAGTTTGGAGATAGACTAGTATATCTCTGTACTAGGGGTCTGAAGACATGATAAAAAACATATATATTCTTTGATACGTCACTCCTCAGGTATAATGTTAAGGTCCTAACCCGCACATAGGTAGATCAATGTATTTGGATGTAATAAAGGTCAATATTAATAAGGCCTTTCAATAAAATAGAATAAGGCGGATGTAAGAAGACCTAATAGAAGCTTCCGCTTCTAGAAGGATCTTCCTCTAGATGCTTCTCTTAATAGACATATTTAGTATATATAAGGGTCGAGGGTATGAAAACCCTAGCTTGGAGATTATTGTAATAGAGCATTGCTCTATTGGAGGTTGCCCCCTCGAAGAGGCCTGTGAACATTGCTTTCTGAATCTAAGTGCTATTTCTATTGCAGTTCTTATATCATTTCTGTGTTATTGTGGAGATTATGTTGGATAGTTTACTATTATTCTGTCATTTCTGGCATTTTATTTCTGTTCTGCATATTTTGTATATCTGGTATCAAAGCACTTTCCTTGGCATAAATTGTGGGTATTTTTTTTTCAGGGTAGAGATGTATTCCGACATCTTTAAGCCACAGAGATCTGTCGTTACGCACATAAACCCGCGGTTGAAGGATTCATACACGCAGGAAATACAAGTGGTTCTTAAGAGTACGTTTGTTGGCCACCCTTGTAACCCCTGTTAGTACCCCTTCGAGTGGTAGCGCATCAGACAACACCTGTGTATGGATCGACCTAGATTTCCTGAAGCCCTCTTTAGATAAACCTATCGGCCGCTGGACTGCAATAGTGTCACCGAGAACATCACTCGGGAAGATACTCTCTAGTACCTGGGTAGTCGGGTAGTACGGCTAAGGGTACGGTCTATCCTCCTTAGTTAGTGCCCTGAGATATTGGGTCGAGTACTACTGTTGGACCCTACACGTATATCAGAGAGTTATAGCACAGGGCAAACCCTTGTCTGTAGAACCCTTGAATACCTAACCCTTGGGGAGCGTAAACATAAACATAAACAAATTAAACCGGCGAGATCTATTGCCGCGCATCTGTGTTCGGGTTGCCAAGTAAATACACAAATTTTTTTGGTTAATCATTTGGGGATTTCAGCACTGCAACATTCTTCAGACCAAAGTATAACCCCGCAGCTGTAAAAAAAAAGGAAAAAAAAAAAAAAAAAANCTGGAAAATTGTTCACCATTATTTGAGACCTATTCCATTAGATTCATCTCTTCTCCCTTATCACATTCATCCATATCATTTTTCTGCAAAAAATTCTGACCCCGCCCGCTCCCTTTTCAGTTCACCCCTCCTCATGGCACATACCCGTAGTCAAGAACTGGAGTCTTTCTTCAACACCTTGCAATCTAGTTTCCTCGAGACCCAACAAGAAGTGAAACAACTCAGTGCTATTATTGCCTCCCGTGATGCATCCATTGATGCCTCTGTAAATGTAGTCGTGCAGTCCGCAATGGCGGAAGTCAAACATGAACTGACCACCCATCTTGAATCCGTCTTTGCCTCACTTTTCACCAAACTCAAGATCCCTACCGATGACTCTTTTCCTGATGTACATACAAAGACTGAAGGTGAAACTTCTTCCCATTCCTTTCAGCCCCATCACTTTCAACGATACATACGCCTTCCATGGGTGGATGTAACAAAATTTGATGGCTCAGACCCCACTGGTTGGGTCACCCAAATGGAACATTATTTCTCTCTCTACAACATTACAGATGACTTGGCCAAACTCCGGTATGGTGTTCTCCATCTAGATCAAGAACGCTGGCAATGGTGGCAATGGAGAAAAACTTCCCGTCAAGGGTATATTGCTTGGACCCAATTTGTGATTGAGCTTTATGAAAGATTTGACACTGACACCCACCATTTGGGCCGTTTGACAAAATTGAAGCAATCAGGCACGGTAGAAGACTTTATAGCTGCATTTGAGCGCCTGGATTTTTGGACAGAAGGCATGACTGATGCTTTCTTTCGAGAGTGTTTTATCAGTGGCCTCAAGGAGGAGATTCGGGCCCATGTCCTCATGGTGCGACCTACGACTTGGGTGGAGGCTACTAAAATAGCCAAAGAATCACAACAAATTGTTTCCCCTCAAAACCGTAAGCCGTCCTTTATCCCGTGCCCTAAACCAGTAAACCCCACTACTCCCTCCGCTCTAGTAAAGATCCAAAAATTGACCAGGGATGAAATGGCCGAACGCCAACTCAAAGGCCTCTATTATAATTGTGATGACAAATATTTCCTAGGCCACAAATGTAAGGAACAAAATATTTTTATGGCCATCTCTGAAGATGTTTCGGAAGAGGATGATGAAACTCCCTTTGTGCTCGAGTCACCAAAAATCCCTGACACAAACCCTCCCTCCGAACCCCCCGAAGTGGACCCAATCATTTCCCTCAATGCTCTCACTGGCTTCTCGGCCCCCCAAACCCTCAAGTTAATTGGTTACATCAAGCACCTAAATGTCATCATTCTGTTTGATAGTGGAAGCACCCACAATTTTATTCATCGTTGCATTGCCCAAGAAACCCATTGCTACATCCATATTGTCAACAATTTCCAAATCATGATTGTCAATGGTGGTTCTATGAAATGTGGCGGGCACTGTGAAAATGTGCATCTCCAAATCGGTGAATACCACCTAAAATCCCATATGTTTTCTATTGAGATGGGCGGTTGCGACATTGTGTTGGGTGCAGACTGGCTAAGAACTTTGGGTCCCATTCTCATGGATTTTCAAAACTTAACCATGCAATTCGACCAAGGAGGCCACCAATATAAATTCCAAGGCATCACTGCTGGTTCACCTGAGGTCATCAGTTCTCATCGCATGGAAAAATTACTCAAAAAAGGTCATTCCAGTGTCATTGCCCAACTCCATGCCATACAAGCCACAGAGACACCCCCAGTACCCCAATACCTCCAAGCCCTCCTTTCTAAACATCAAACAGTATTTTCCACTCCCCAAGGACTCCTTCCTTCCCATGGTGTTCACGATCATTCCATTCCCCTTGTCCCTAGAATCCTTCTCCCCAATATTCGTCCATATCGCCACCCCTTTGCACAAAAAAATGAAATTGAAAAAATGATCCAGGAACTCCTTACTGTCGGCGTCATCCGTCCTAGTACGAGCCCTTACTCGTCTCCGGTCGTCATGGTACTAAAGAAAGAAGGTTCTTGGAGAATGTGTCTTGACTTCCGTGCTCTCAACAAACTGACCATCAAAGACAGATTTCCCATTCCTGTCATTGATGACCTCCTGGATGAATTGAGTGGCACCCAATTCTTTACCAAACTTGATCTTCGCTCGGGCTATCACCAGATACGTATGAAAGAGGCTAACATTCCCAAAACTTCCTTTCGCACTCATGAGGGCCACTATGAGTTTTTTTTCATGCCCTTTGGTTTGTGTAATGCCCCCTCCACGTTCCAGAGCCTCATGAACCATGTCTTCCGCCCTTTTCTCTGTCAGTTTGTCTTAGTTTTATTTGATGATATCCTCATCTATAGAAAAACCTGGATTGACCATCTTACTCATGTGGATCAAGTTCTCCACCTACTCTCTCAGCACCAACTTTTCCTGAAAAAGTCCAAATGTGCTTTTGGTGCCTCAGAAGTAGAATACTTGGGTCATCTAGTGGGAAAGGATGGAGGGTGGACCCAAAAAAGATTGAAGCTATGAAAGACTGGTCGCACCCAAAGACTCTCAAAATCTTGCATGGATTTTTGGGCCTCACAGGGTATTATCGCAAGTTCATTAAGAACTACGGAAAGATTGCAGCACCCCTCACGGCTCTCCTAAAAAAGAACTCTTTCACCTGGACTCCAGCAGCTTCTCAAGATTTTCAAACCTTGAAGACATCCATGTGCACCACTCTCGTTCTGGCCCTTCCCGACTTCACAAAGACCTTTGTGTTGGAATGTGATGCCTCAGGGAAAGGAATCGGCGCTGTCCTTATGCAAGAGGGTCGACCTTTGGCCTTCACTAGCAAGCAACTATCTGAAAGGAATCTGGGCAAACCCATTTATGAAAAAGAAATGTTGGTGATTCTGCATGCTGTTGAATTATGGCATCCTTATCTCTTGGGGCAACGATTCCAAATTAAGACCGACCATCAAAGACTCAAGTACTTTCTGGAACAACGCATTTCCTCCCAGGAGCAACAAAAATGGGTAACTAAGCTCTTTGGATATGATTATGAGATCATTTACAAGAAGGAAAAAGACAATGTCGTGGCGGATGCACTGTCCCGGAAATATGAAGACGAAGGATCCCTTTTTTCTCTTTCCTTCATTGTACCCGACTGGCTCCAAGCTGTGCGTCAAGAATGGCTTCAAGATCCCAAAAGTTTGCATCTGATCCAACAACTGCAGAACAAGGCTCAGGCTCCCCCAGGGTACTCATGGCTTCAGGATGAGCTTCGATACAAAGGCCGCTTGTATTTAAGTAAACAATCCAAGCTCAAATCCACGATACTTTCTGAGCTTCATGCTACACCCACAGCGGGGCACTCAGGGTTCACCAAAACATATGACTAAGTCAAACGTTCTTTTTTCTGGAATGGTATGAAACATGACATCCGTAAGTTTGTTGCTGAATGTGAGGTGTGTCAATGCAACAAGGGAGAAACCGTCAAATCTCCAGGCACCCTCCAACCGCTCCCGATTCCCCCTACTATTTGGAAGGATATCTCTATGGAATTTATTACAGGCTTACCCAAATCGGGGAATAAATCAGTCATAATGGTGGTGGTAGATCGCCTTTCCAAGCATGCTCATTTTTTCGCTCTTCACCACCCATTTACTGCATCCACGGTGGCTCAAATTTTCATGGATCAGGTCTTCAAGCTTCATGGCATGCCGAACTCAATTGTTTCTGATTGAGACCCCACTTTCACAAGCAATTTCTGGAAAGAACTGTTTAAGCTACAAGGCACACAATTGCATCTCAGCTCAGCCTATCATCCCCACACAGATGGTCAGACGGAAGTTGTCAACAAGTGTTTGGAAACATATATGAGGTGATTTGCCTATGAAAAACAACACCATTGGGCTCAATGGTTACCCCTCGCCGAATGGTGGTACAACACTAAATACCATATAGCCACTCGCATGACTCCTTTTGAAGCGGTCTATGGACAGAAGCCACCTTCAGTTCTCTCATACTTATCGGGTACCTCGAAGGTCCAGGTAGTTGACCAAACACTTACAGTCCGAGAGGATATCCTTCGTACCCTTAAAGAGAACTTGGTCATGGCATAGAATAGAATGAAGCAGCAAGCAGATCAAGGTTTCTCCAAACGTCAATTTGCAGAAGGGGATCAGGTGTTTCTGCGACTGCAACCATATAAGAAAACTGTAGTATCAGAAGCTCGCACCCAAATTTTATGGCCCTTACACAATTCTCAAGTGGGTGGGACAAGTCACATATCAGTTAGATTTGCCTAGTCAGTTGAAGCTACATCCTATTTTTCATGTTTCATGCTTGAAGAAGGTGATTGGAACCCGGTGCCAAATTCAAACCAACCTACCCGAGTTAGCTGAAGAAGGATCCATTTGGCTACAACCGGAAGGAATTTTGGACCAGCGTGAGCATCGCCTGCATCAACAAACCATCAAAGAAGTTCTAGTACAGTGGAAAGATATGACTCCAACAGATGCCACTTGAGAACCAGCTACCATTTTGCAGCAGTTTCCACATCTCAAGCCTTGAGGACAAGACTGTTTTTAAGGGGGCGGACATGTTAAGGTCCTAACCCGCACATAGGTAGATCAATGTATTCAGATGTAATAAAGGTCAATATTAATAAGGCCTTTCAATAAAATAGAATAAGGAAGATGTAAGAAGACCTAATAGAAGCTTTCACTTCTAGAAGGATCTTCCTCTAGATGCTTCTCTTAATAGACATATTTAGTATAAATAAGGGTCGAGGGTATGAAAACCCTAGCTTGGAGATTATTGTAACAGAGTGCTGCTCTATTGGAGGTTGCCCCCTCGAAGAGGCCTGTGAACATTGCTTTATGAATCTAAGTTCTATTTCTATTGCAGTTCTTATATGATTTTCGTGTTATTGTGGAGATTATGCTGGATATTTCACTGTTATTCTGTCATTTCTAGCATTTTATTTTTGTTCTGCATATTTTTTATATCTGGTATCTTGCATATAACACCACCTGATTCAACCAAAAGTTCTGAGATGAGTTCCGCGAAGACCAATGACTTTTTGGATTTTTCTGAAACAAAATCCAAGTCGAATTCCTAGAGGATAACTATCCATCTACTGATATTTCCGCCGATTACACGTCGTGTCAACATATATTGAAATAGATTCACAATGACAATTATGGTGGTCTTTCGAAACAAGATGTAATGACGAAACCATTGGACAGCATGAACTGCTGCCAACACAAGTTTTTCAAAGTGGGAATAATTGATTTCTGGTCCAACGAGGCCTCGACTCAGGTAATAAATAACGCATTCT
The DNA here is from genome assembly GCA_009831015.1 of Picea engelmannii. NCBI lineage: Eukaryota > Viridiplantae > Streptophyta > Pinopsida > Pinales > Pinaceae > Picea > Picea engelmannii. Next base: position 338,928 of record ML778211.1, read on the forward strand.
GAGAGAAAATGATCCTCCTTAAACATGACCATATCGATGGTTGACTCCGCAACGACCATGTACAATAATAATGTTGGACACACCGACTACACTAAGAGGGGTGGTGAACAATGTAGGTCTCTTTTTCCCAAAAATCCTTAGTTAACAATCAGCATTAACTCATTACTCATTGCTGTCATTTATAACCATTTAAATTTCAACACATATCAGCAACATATATCTACAATATATCATCAACAAGTCATCACCACAAGGAACACAAAGAACACAAGATGTATTTACAATTTTTCTTTTATTACAGACTACAATCCTTGAGGTTTTTCAGCAACAACTAAATAGAGTACAACTCTACAAGAGCACTAGTTCTATAATTCAAAACTCATCTTACACCCTCAACACCAACTGAGATGAGGCAACAATCCTCAACAAATGTCAATCTGTACCATAAACAAGTGCATCAACCATGCACCAAACTGTGAAAAAAAACATGTAATCAACCTGTACCATAAACAAGTGCATCCAACCATGTACCAAGTATATACCAATAATGTTTCAAATACTCATCAATATGTACCAACATCATCAACTATACACCTCATGTATGTGCCAACTCATCAACTGCTTGTCTCAACCATGACTAGTTTTGGATTAGTCAACAACCCTAACTAGAAATAATCATAACTTTGTACCTGTAATGAATAAATATATGAAAATTATTCACAATTTTCTTCATTGTGTTTTATGCAATTCCTCTAGGTGTCACTACTTGGAACCTCTCAGAAAATGAGATATAGAAAAAATGGAATACCTTCCTGAATTCTGACTTATTCTAGAGAGTGGCCTTGTAGAGCATGCCCTGCACGGAATATTTGTTGAAGCGGTCTGAAACTATTACACAACATATTAAAGACTGTAATATAACCAACACAATTTGTCTCACTGAATTTGGATCTCTTATGAAGAAGTTATGACATGTTTACCCGAAACACCTGTTTTAGACTAGTTTTAGAACTAGTTACAAACCCTATTTTCCACGGAGTGTATCTCCAAAAATACAACGATCCACAAGATTAATTTTTTACCACATATACTTGGATATGTTTCCTCAATTTCATATCAATATCATAGTCTGAATCATTATATAAAAAAAATTATTGCGAAAATGGTGAGATGACCTGTAAATAACATACCTTAGAAAGCATCATGAAAAGAATTTATCCTCCCTTGAACTCTCGCCCTCTTTTCTTCACCTTCCCTCTAAAATTTGTCTTATATATCCATTTCTTACCTCAGTCACCTATATATATTCAATACTCTCAAGTGTTCCACACCAAAAATACTCAAGAATCTCTCACAAGAAGCTCTCCATCAATACTCCAAAAGATATTCTCACAAGAAGCTCTCCATTGATCCACACAAAGGATGATCTACAAGAGACCATTGCTATCTTATTTATACTTTCATACTCTAGGTCACTTAACCCATTTTTAGGTACCTTAACCCATTTCTAGGTCACTTAACCTATTTTTCTTCTTTTAGGGTTAACCACTTTCCATAAATAGAAAGTTCTCCAATACTTTATCATTTAAATATTCCTTCTTGATTTTGTCACCTTACTTTATCATTTCTTGATTTTGTCACTTCTCTTTATTATTTAAATAATCCAGATTGACTTTTTCACTTTACTTTATCGTTTAAATAATATTAACCCATTTCTAGGTCACATAACCTATTTTCCTTATTTTAGGGTTAACCACTTTCCATAAATAGAAAGTTGTCCAATACTTCATCATTTAAATATTCTTTCTTGATTATGTCACCTTACTTTATCATTTCTTGATTTTGTCACTTTTCTTTATTATTTAAATAATCCACCTTGACTTTGTCACTTTACTTTATCATTTAAATAATGATTTCTTCTTTTAGGTCACTTTGACTTCTTTGACCTTGGGGGCTTCAAGCCTTCATGTGGGGGTCCTTCATCTTTTTAAGGCCATAACTCTCAAACCATGAGGAGTTATGTGACTTTCCACATACCACCAAAAATGGCATGACAAGTACTATCCATCTAAGATAGTTTCACCAACAATTTCCTTGATCTTCATCTCATTATTCCACATACAAGCATGGGTCCTCCAACCATTCTTCTAGGATAACGCAATCCACAAAGCGTTTTCCCATGAGGTATTTCACCATAAGGGGACCACTTTGGAGTTCATCCATTTGTGCATCGTATCAATCATGATACGATAATAATGAGAGCATGGGTCCTCCAACCATTCTTCTAGGATAACTCAATCCACAAAGCTCTTCCCGTGAGGGATTTCACCATAAGGGAACCACTTTGGAGTTCATCCATTTGTGCACCTTATCAATCATGATAAGAAAATAATGACTCATCTATATATTTTTCCAACAATGCATCATATACCACATCGATCCATGTTTATCATGTATCAATGAAAAATCATTGATCCATATTCATCATATCACTGACAACTCATTGATCCATCTTCATCTATGCATTCTCATTAAGGACAATAAATATTACATTACATCAATCATCAATCAATCAATCCTTTGGCATCAATCAATCACTTGACATCTATCAATCAATCCTTTGGCATCAATCAATCACTTGACATCAATCAATCAATCCATTGGCATCAATGACAACATGATCCAACAAAGAAATCCTTATTATAATTGGGTGGTTGAAGCAGAGGGGAAAACGTGTGGGCATGTTTCAATGCTCTGAAAGAGCATTGAGAAACTTCATCCCAATGAAAAGGAACGTCCTTCTTCAGTAAACGGATGAAATCCTTTATGATCTCGGGATAGTTTGCGATGAAATGTCGTAAAATGTTCGCTTTTCCCTGTAAACTCTAAAGTTGAGGGATTGTGCACAGAGGAGGAAACTGAACTATCACCTCAACCTTTAGAGGATCGACCATGATCCCTGTTGTTGAAACTATGAAACCTCGCAGACGACCCGATCTTACACAAAAACTATATTTTTTTGGATTCAAGCAAATCTGGTAGTAGAGACATTGCTCAAAGATGAGTCGGAGTTGTGTGGGATGATCAACTCTCTTACGAGATCGTGATGATAAATCATCAAGATAAGCCTCGACTATGTGTTTGAGATATTGGAAAGCAAAATACATGGCCCGTTGTGTTAGCGTCGGAAGTCACTCCTGGATTGCTTGCAGGAGCAGAGCCAGACACCCATCAGTTTAATGTCATGATTTGTTTATAAAGGGGTGATCAAATGGGGATAAAGGCTCGAGGAGATATCATTCTAACTCGGGGGATGGATCTAGTATGTAAAGAACAAAGGAGGTCTGGAATCCTAACTTCAGCCAGCAGGTTGATTATAAAATGAGTAGGTGGAAGACTTAGTAAGAAAGGTGAACAAACGGCTTTGGGCAACAGGCTTACAGTGGTTTGTAGGGGAAAAAATATGAACACAAGATCCTCCTGGTTCAGGGCTTCAAGAAATTGAAAAGGAAGACTTGACTGGATCCTCCAATTCCAAGTCATTCAGCGTTAAGGAAATCGAACCGATTAGAAACTCCATAACTATTATAGTGATCCATTACAACATCATCCTATAACAGCTACAACTCGACTGGATCCTCCAATTCCGATTTTCTCTAACACAATGTAAACAAAGACATGGAAGAAACTGGCATTCATAAGGCAAGAAGTCTCAAAAGTCCATACATATCAGATTTACAGTGCTTTGTTAAAACTTTACAACCGGGAGCTCTGCCCAACCATCGATCCTTCCAAAAATGGCAGAAACGCCTACATATACTTGGAACTGACTTAGGCGCTGAAGGCATGATCATATCATGAATTCAATGCTTGACATTGAGGAGCTTCTCTATCAGGATGGGTTGTCAGTCTCCCTCAATCAAATCTGTCCTCTGCTCCTCTATCATATGCCTCTTTAATTCAGCATGGCTCGCGCCAGGGGGTAGCTGAGCCTTTTGAATATTGGACTGGCGTGTGTAGGTTCCTCTGGTGAGTTGGAGACTCGGTGTGGCTTTCCTGAAGAGAACCGGTATAAGGGACCCTCCTGGGTAAATTTCAGTCAGGATCTCCATACTCTGCAATAAATGGGTGACGCGAGGCTTCACCCACCCTCTTTCTCCTTTTCTACTAAGCTGAAGTGGCTCTTTAGATCTCCGAGTGGAATCCCTGATGAAAACCTGACCCAATCCACAGGTCTCTTCTTCTTTCCTCACAGTCTCCTGTACTTCACCATGACTTTTCCCCGACTCTGTATCGGGTTTCGGGGTTTCGCGTTCCCCGTTGTCAAGAGTTCTTGACCCTTTGAACTCCCAATCACCGATTCTCCGATGAGTGCTCTTTTTCCCTTAGCTCCTCCTGGCTAGGCTCAGGTCCATACGACCATGCGTCCACAAGACCGCAACCTTGTGTCTCTCGTCGGGGTTTCGGCCTTCCTACCGTCGGGAATTTCTAACCCTTAGAATTTTCGATCCCCGAATTACTGATGCGCCCATGTATGGGTTAGCCCTCCTGGCTATACTATGGACCTATGTGACCATAACAACAACTCTCATCGGGGTTTCAGGTTTTGTGGTGCCGAGGTGCACATGTACCTGAAACTCCCAATCCTCCGATCGTCGATGCACTCCTTCACGCGCTGGTCCTTCCGGCTCAGCTCCCGCTCATATGAACTACTCCCGTGACCACAAACTTATCCCGTCGGGGCTACGGGGTTCGCAAGTTCGATATGCATGAACTCCTTGCTTCCGGGATCTCTGATATCCCGATATGCCAATAGGATGACACCTGTCCCAATTTGATTGGACGAACCAAGTTCGCTTGGAACTCATTGGGGCCCCCTCTTGCTAAATCTTGGGCAACTCGACAGCCCCAAAAACCCGATGACCATCGATTTGCTTCGTGGATAGATCTCTGTTGCCGGCAGCAAAACCTTGCCCGCTCACTTGACTCATAATCGGAGAAGAGATCCTTCCGCTGCTACGCTTGGGTGTTTCCTATGCAACCTGCAGGTCCGGGTGCTCTCAAGCCTAGGACAAGAATTATCGCTAACATTAGGCTCCATGGGGGATAGATTTGTTCCTGTGATGCTCTAAGAACTCATTCCGCAGCTTCAGTGACTTACTGTTGGGCTATGGAGTCATGCTCAAACATCCCACTGCTGAGAATACAGGCCGAAAAATAAAAGTAACAAACTAAAGATACATGCTCAAAGGAGCTTATTTATATACAATCCTAAACTAATAAAACACTTTAGATGGGGCTAGGTGAAAGCAGATTTCCACCATAGCCATTCAAGCAGCTTCCTGGATAGAAGCTCCTTCCTTCTGTCGATAATCACCAGCAGATAGTGTAACCGTGACAACAGAACAGATACACTCTCCAATTTCTCCTCATAGGCTGGAGTTGAGATGAAATAGGGCAGCTCCAAGGCATAGGGGAAATGCCACTCCATGTATTTGCTGACAGGGTCATTGAATGAGTGGCGAATTTCAGATAATTGGTGACAGACAACCTCTTCTACTCCACAATTGTTCACACGCGGCTGAAATTATCTGACAAGCACAGGTGAGTGGACAATTGTCATAGGCTCACTGATCTCGGGTGGCGGTTGCTCGCTGACTGGCTCTGGATAGAAAAATAAATGCATGCTCAGCCGTTCCTCTGGTTCCTCCTCCTCTTTTCCATGCACTTACCCATCCTGTGAAATGGGAATGGCCTCCCGATCCTTCTCTTCAAACCCAAATGTAAATACATCATGGGAAATATCATGAAGGAAGAAAGAGCAATCCTCTTCCACAACGACTCCTTCGTTTAAATCTGAGACAACAGGCTCATCGGGGGCAGATGTTAATATGCTTACGAAATATTCAATAATCTCCTCGAAAGAGCCATCTAGAACATCTGCCTTGGAGACTGGAAAATCCTCCCCATTGTCCTCAGATCCCGACCTTCCATGTTGGGCAGTGAGAGATTTTGCCTGCTCTATCAGTTCACTCAGAGCATCTTCTTCCCCCAGTCTTCTATCCTTACAACCTTCATCAAACATAATCATATCTAAGAGGATTTCTTCTTCTTGGTTCTCCCATGGGTCAGATTCATAATGACCATAAAGATGACCCATGGGAAATCTTTTTTCATAATCACCCTCAGTAGATCTGCTAAGGGCCTCTGCTTCAAAGGATGGGAAATCTTCAACGTATTGTTCAACTTCCCACCTGTCAAATCTGGCAGTGATAGATTTTATCAGTTCCATAACTCCGCCCAAAGCATCTTCTTCCTCCCTGGGATATTTATAATCATTCATTGTAGAGATACCAAAATCATCTTCTTCAAAGGATGGAAAACCCTCTGCACATCGCTCATCTTCCCACCTGTCAAGTCTGGCAGTGATAAATTTTATCAGCTCCATAACTTCGCCCGAAGTAGAAGAATGGGGAGGATAAAGGAATGATTCCTGATCCAGGTCATCAGGATCATCCTCATAGCCTACATAAGAGACAACTCTATCTTGTATACATTTGTTTTAGTATCCCTCACAATAGCTATGAAAAATCAACTCAGAGGGATAAAGCTCCTGACAATAGGTAGTGAAGGCTGCATGGAATTCACTGAGTGAAGAAATGCTAGCAGGGGGTAAAGAATGATACCATTTACGTGCATCCCCTGCTAACGAGAACATGGACATCTTTAGTAATACATCCTCATGATGTATCTCCCACTGACGCACGAGTTCATGAAACTCACTGAGGTGCTGAGCATGGTTGTCCTCTTCACACTTTCCAAATATGGGCAAATAATCACCCCATTCATCCATAGAGGGGACAACATTAGGAAAACCAGGAATAGCAGAAAAATTAAAAGGAGCAAACCTGCGAGCAAGGATTTTCTCCATATCGAACCAGTGAAGTCGCCAATCGATCCTTGAATCATGGAGTCGCCAGGTGAAAAATGTGCAGCTTCGAATGTGTCTGGTCCTTGTTCACCATCAGAGGATAGATATTAACATTATCGTTACCCCAGGAAACTTCTCAGGCTGAGAAAGCAACCTCTGAAACCTTCTCGAGAAAGATCCTCTGGGTCAGCTTTCAGGTGTGCCAATAGTGGCCACAACTGAAACAGTAAAGTGGAAACAATGGAGTCACCACAGTGGAGTCGCCAGGTGCACAGTAGCAATCTGAGTAATTCTGATTTCTGTTGCACCTTCAGAATCAGTTGATCATTGTTGTTCTGCCCAGGGAAAATCTTCAACTTCGTCCCTGGCAACGACGCCAGAAATGTTAGCGTTAGAAGTCACTCCTGGATTGCTTGCAGGAGTAGAGCCCGACACCCATCAGTTTAATGTCATGATTTGTTTATAAAGGGGTGATCGAATGGGGATAAAGGCTCGAGGAGATATCATTCTAACTCAGGGGATGGATCTAGTATGTAAAGAACAAAGGAGGTCTGGAATCCTAACTTCAGCCAGCAGGTTGATTATAAAATGAGTAGGTGGAAGACTTAGTAAGAAAGGTGAACAAACGGCTTTGGGCAACAGGATTACAATGGTTTGTAGGGGAAAAACTCTGAACGCAAGATCCTCCTGGTTCAGGGCTTCAAGAAACTGAAAAGGAAGACTTGACTGGATCCTCCAATTCCAAGTCATTCAGCGTTAAGGGAATCACAGGAACTGATTAGAAACTCCATAACTATTACAGTGATCCATTACAACATCATCCTATAACAGCTACAACTCGACTGGATCCTCCAATTCCGAGCTGATCTAACATAGTGTAAACAAAGACATGGAAGAAACTGGCATTCATAAGGCAAGAAGTCTCAAAAGTCCATACATATCATATTTACAGTGCTTTGTTAAAACTTTACAACCGGGAGCTCTGCTCAACCATCGATCCTTCCAAAAATGGCAGAAACGCCTACATATACTTGGAACTGACTCAGGTGCTGAAGGTGTTATCATGTCATGAATTCAATGCTTGACATTGAGGAGCTTCTCTATCAGGATGGGATGTCAGTCTGCCTCAATCAAATCTGTCCTCTGCTCCCCTGTCATACGCCTCTTTAATTCAGCATGGCTCGCGCCAGGGGGTAGCTGAACCTATTGAATATTGGACTGGTGTGTGCAGGTTCCTCTGGTGAGTTGGAGACTCGGTGTGGCTTTCCTGAAGAGAACCGGTATAAGGGACCCTCCTGGGTAAATTTCAGTTGGGACCTCCATACTCTGCAATAAATGGGTGACGCCAGGCTTCACCCACCCTCTTTCTCCTTTTCTGCTGAGCCGAAGCGGATCTTTAGATCCCCGAGTGGAATCCTTGATGAAAACCCGACCCAGTCCACAGGTCTCTTCTTCTTTCCTCATAGTCTCCTGTACTTCACCGTGACTTTTCCCCGACTCTGTATCGGGTTTCGGGGTTTCGCGTTCCCCGTTGTCAAGAGTTCTTGACCCTTTGAACTCCCGATCACCGATTCTCCGATGAGTGCTCTTTTTTCGTTAGCTCCTCCTGGCTAGGCTCAGGTCCATACGACCATGCGTCCACAAGACCGCAGCCTTGTGTCTCCCGTCGGTGTTTTGGCCTTCCTGCCGTCGGGAATTTCTAACCCTTAGAATTTTCGATCCCCGAATTACCGATGCGCCGATGTATGGGTTAGCCCTCCTGGCTATACTATGGCCCTATGTGACCACAACAACAACTCTCATTTGGGTTTTGGGTTTTGTGGTGCCGAGGTGCACATGTACCCGGAACTCCCGATCCTCCGATCCCCGATGCGCTCCTTCACGCGCTAGTCCTTCCGGCTCAGCTCCCGCTCATATGACCTACTCCCGTGACCACAACCTTATCCTGTCGGGGCTACGGGGTTCGCGAGTTCAAGATGCATGAACTCCTTGCTTCCGGGATCTCTGATATCCCGATATGCCAATAGGCTGACACCTATCCCATTTTGATTGGACGAACCAAGTCCACTTAGAACTCATTGGGGCCCCCTCTTTCCAAATCCTGGGAAACTCGACAGCCCCGAAAAACCGATGACCGTTGATTTTCTTCGTGGATAGATCTCGGCTGTCGGAAGCAAAACCTTGCCCTCTCACTTGACTCATAACTGGAGAAGAGATCCTTTCGCTGCTGCGCTTGGGTGTTTCCTGTGCAACCTGCAGGTCCGAGTGCTCTCGAGCCCAGGACAAGAATTATCGCTAACACGCTGAAAATTAGCTCCAAAATTTTTCAGACCAAAAGGCATCTTCCGATAAGCGAATGTACCCCATGGACAAATCAAAGTGGCTTTGTGTTGGTCTTCGCGTTTGATCTGTATCTGATTGTATCACGAAAAACCATCCATGAAAGAAAAGGCCTCGCAACCTGTGCATTCATCGACTATCTAGTCAATAAATGGGACGAGGAAATTATCCTTTGGACAGGCCTTGTTCAAATCATGAAAGTCTGTATATACACAAATCGTACCCTATTTTTTGTTGACTGGCACGGAATTTGAAACCCATTGAGTCAATTGGATGGGGTAGATGAAACTAGATTTAATCAGTTTCTCCACTTCAGCCTTAATAGTTGTTCCTTTCTTAGGATTTACCAGAAGAAGCTTCTGCTAGACCAGCTTAGTGTCAGGATATGTCATGATTTCATGTTCAACAATTCTTGGATCTATCCCTGGCATTTCCTCGTAAGACCAGGAAAACACGTCGTGAAATTATTTAAATAAATCCTTGTAGATTTGAATCTCCTCGGGAGAGCAGTCCACTCTGACAAAGACATTCTCCACGATGCTAGGGGTTTTGGAGATATCAATAGGTATCATTTTGGCAATGGTTGCCATATTTCCTTCAGTGTAAATAGCGTGTGTAGTCAAAGGATTGGTAGGACAAGGCCTATATCCAGTCATAGTCAGAGTGAATTCACCTGCTTCAATTCTTCTTAACTCTGGGAGGAAATAAAATCTGTGATGGAGATAATCCCAGGGTCTATCCGAACTAGTCATTGCCTCAATAATCACCTCATCTGAGGTAAATACTTAGTATAAAGAATCAATATTGGCGAGGGAACCTTGAGCCCAAATAGGCTCAAGAACTGGATCTAACTCCTATTTGAGAGTTGGATCGGGGTTGGCATAAGCTTGCTGGACTATAGAGTATGGAACTTATGTCGCAAACAAAGGCATGGCCATGCCATGGTGCCCTGTCCCTTCCATCATGACTGATGGTGAAGGAAGATTCCATGGATGGTTAAAATAATTCATGTGAAACGATGTGATTTGAATGATTTCAGCCCTAGGATGGTCGGGGACAGCCGATATGTATTGGACATTGCCAGTCGGAGGTGGGTAATCGAAAGTACCCATAAAAGGTGGGCACAAACCAACCCCTATGTTGACGATGTCAAAATGAGGGTTATCAATCATCGGGACCGTGGATACCCCCGATGAAGGGTCAGGATGGGAGAAGGATAACTGATCAATGGACACGATTCGACCCTCATGTGGAAACGACAAGACTTGGAAAACTGTTGTGACCACTGCTTGCATAGAATAGGTCCAACTCCTTCCTAACAAGATATTGTAGTCGAGAGATGCATCGACCACTTCAACTTCGACACACATGGTCTTCCTCCCTAACTACACGGGGAAAGAGGGGATGATTCCATGTGTTCGAAACGAATGACCGTCGAAAGAGGTCAAGAGAGTAGGTGATGAAGACAAAACAGGTTGGCCAATGGCCTTCCAACATGCCAAAGACATCACGCATGTCGAGGCACCCTCATCAACCACCGTGTGAAAAATGTTCCAAGTAAAATGTTTCATGGTGTAAGCCACTACTATCTGAAATGCCATGTGGTAAGGGAGACAAGGTTTTAAGTCGGTCATATCAAGCATGATCATTCTTGGATTGCATGTATCAACAGATCCTAAGGCATCTAACAGATCCTTTCTATGGGAAGGGAAGCTTTGGAGGACTTCCAAAGAAGACATTGCACAAGGGGTTTGAGAGAAATCCTCCACCACAGAGTAGTTCTGGGAAGCCCTTGCATTTGGGTTGTGAGAATCTTTCTTGAATGAACCTTTTGGGATGGGTGTCATTATTTCTCCCAACGGCTTCTCATTATAGAGAGGAAGAGACAATTTTTTGTCTTCTTTACCCTTCTCAGAGGTGTTTGGAATTCTGTAGTTGTGTGTCATAGTTTCTATATCAACGCTACCTTTCATCATGTACACATTTGCGGATGAAGGATTACTCGAAGACGGAGGGGGTTCCTTACTTCCCCCTTCTGCGATCGAAGAGGCTTGAGTTAAAATTTTCCCATATGGAAATGGGTTCATTAACATGGCAGTCTACTACTGTGCCAATAACTTATGGGCCTCCACAAGCCGAGGGTATTGGTGAGTCGGATGGTCTTCCATGCAAATATTACATGAATACTTTGACTTCTTATTTTCTATGTTTCCCCCACTAGCATTATTGGTAGGTTTCTTATCCCCCTTAACTTATTTCATTGTTTCTTCTTTCCGTCAAGCTGTTGGGTGGCCTTCGGGTTTATTGATTGCACACCGTGTACATCCGACGTTTGAGTAGGGGGAGAAGCATGTTGTATTGAAAATTGTAGCAATTGATTCAACAACTAATTAGTAGGTTTCGTTTGCACTGAACCAACAATACCATCGGCATGTGGTCTAGATATTTGTCTGGTCTTGTCAAGTATCGACCGTGGTGCATCAGGAAAAACTTCATAAAGTAAACCAGACTTAGAGTAAATCAACTCTAGCTATTGAGCTCTCATTATCTCTTCTTCTTCTTAAAAGACCCCTAACATTGCGACGTCTTTAGATAAACATGGTACCAAAGACTTAAGGAACCAATCAAGAAGGAATTCTAGTGGGACTAGTACTTTTATCAAACTCTTCCAGTGTCTCCATTCTCGGATGTGATCTAAGATATGGTTTGCCTTTGTCTACTCAAAGTTGGCCAACAACTCGGTGTCAGTGTCGTATCTCACAGGTAATTGAAAATGGTTTAATAAATCCATTTCCAATTCTCCAAAGGTAGAGTATATTGAGTGGTTGATACTCTACATTTAATGCCTCCACCTGACCATTCACTTGTGGGTAGTAGGGTGACAAATGTTCTTTCCTCAACCAAATCTTTGACGTTAACTCGGACATCATTTTGTTCTGAAAGTGACTTTCATGGTCAGTGATAATCTCTCTGGATGTCGAACCTTTCTATTATCTGGTTAAGCAAAAGGAGAGTTGTTGCCTCACTGTTTGCACTCTATTCGTCACTTGATGAGAAAAATGAGAGTGCTTACATGCCCAGTTGGGCTCTGCTAGGCATGACAGCTGTAAGGTAAAGGTTAGAAGAAGAAAACTACAAAGTTAGAAACAAAAATTAAACAAAAACCAAATGAAACTATGAGCATACAAAGAAATGAAAAACAAATATAAATGGACCAATATCACCAATGTATAAGCTGATCTGATTGATGAAATCCAAAGATACACAATGGAGAAAGAGGACTTGGGTCCCTTCCCTCTCCAATGGAAGGCTCTTGAGGCCCTCAAATGATTGCTCTCCTTACAAAGAAAAGATGAAAGTGTGGGTGAAAGAACTCCAAGCTTATCCACTCTAGTGAGAGGTGGAAAGCCAATGAAATGGTGTTGATTATGTCTATTGCCAAAGAATGAGTCTCTAGCAATCTCAACAGCATAACAATACAAAGAATTCCTTGAAGAAATGGTGGTCATTCATGGCTTTTTATAGCCAAGCATTGGGTTATTATGCAACCTCTTTTGAATGTGAAGAGGGGATCTTTAGGGCACAATTAGGTCTTTGACCAGCCCTCCCACGCGGATTGAGCTCGGATTTGGTGTCAAATCAACTTGGGAGCCGATCCATTAGTGGTTGGGAGGCTGACCCGTTTAATAAATGCGTCGTTTAGCAGGCGCGCGGGTTTTTTGCCCAACAACCGCGCATCGTGCGCAGAAGCGCGCATTGTACGTTTCTATTACGTGCATATGCGTGCGCTCCAGAATTTTGTAAAGCGCCCTTCAAATTTTTGGTCATTTTGTATATTTTTTGACCCCTTTTGCAATGCTGTGGAATTAATCTTGTGCCATGAATGACTCCAGTTCTGTTTTGATGATGCGGAGTTCTTGTCGCCCTGTGCGGACGAAATTTCAGTGATAATAGATGCCCCCTGATGGATGAGGTTAGGAGCAAAATGTATAGCCGAAATTCATCAATGTTTCTTTTACTGAGAATGGTGTTATAAGGGAGAGCAAGAGTGGGACCGTGTAGAGCAATCCATTGGAGAAGAAAGGAACCTGTATATCCGACCGTCCATAAGGTGTGTAACAATATACAAGTGTGTACAAACGAGGCGGGCATGCCCCATGCTCGTGTGATGTAACTCTGAAAAAATGGCTGAAGTGTTGATGTAGACAACTGCAGTGCCCTCGGGGGCGGAATGATAAAGGTAGAAGACAATTCTGCAAAGGAACATACTCTGAACCAACGGTAATGGTCGCGGAAGTAAACAACGACAGTGATGTGGGCATTGGTGGCCCTACCAAGTTCATAGGTCTTCGGAAACTGATGATAAAAACGGCAATAGTCGCAAAGTAAGACCCACCGCAACATGAGAGAGTGTAGGTGTCGAATTCTACGGGGGTCAACGACATCAGGGAGAAATGGTGTTTCCCCCTGTGTCGTCCGAGATCGCTCATTGAATGGGAAATGAGAATCAAGATACTTTCACCCTTCTGGAAAAGTGTGTTGATGTCGACAAAAGGAGGACGCGACTCCCAGAAGCAAAAGGGCTTCATGGAATCTACTGTGGTGAGGAAGTGACAGAGGTACATGGATGAAGTCAAGAAGTGGGAAGACTCAAGACTTCCCTTGGCTGGAGAATGGATGAGACAAACAGTGGCCGCAACCGTGTGACAAGGTCGAGGGTCGGGGGGACGCCAAGACCGAGGATAAGTTGTACCAGAGGCGGGACAAGGTGAACAAATCCAAAGGAGAAATGGTAAGTAACCTGGGTAGTACTCTGAAGATATAGATGATGTAGGCGAGGGTTAATGAGGAGTAATGCTCCAACCAAGGGTGACATGGGTTGCGTGTGGCCCAAAAGGAGAGAAGGTCGCCAACGGTGACGACAAAAGTAAATAACTGGAAATGACTGGAAATAAAGGTGTTTGTACAATAAATAATGAATAAATTTGGGAAAGATGTACAAAATACAGAAATGGGTGCCCCAGTGTAAAATGAGTGCCCCAGGCAGGGCAGAAATTTCGTGGGAAACTGATGAAGGGTGGGGGCCCCATTGGCGAATTTCTGTATGAGGTAGGTGAAACGAAGATAGGTTCGCAGATGAGCAAACTGATGGTGGGTGAAATGGAGGGTTCATGATCCTGCGGATGTGCAGGTAAGAAGAACTGAAGCATAAAGCGATGATCTGGGAGTCCACGTGGGAAAGCTAGCAAAATGAGGAGAAGGAGTATGTGGTTGATCTGCAACATGATGAAATACTATTGGGACTCCCATCCCTAAAGGGTAATGAAGAATAGCATGAGTGTCGTACAAAAGGTGCTATGAATGAGACAACTCATGTGGGTAAGAAAGCTATCGGGTGCCAGTACTGTATATGCAAAATGGAGGTGTGAGTACTGCAGAGCCGGAGAAGGGTGTCCTAAAGGCCAATATCAGAGGGAATGACTGGAAATGTAAATGCAATACAGCGAGAGAGACTACATGCCAGTGCTGAGTATATACTTGAAGGAATGATGTGGAGAAATGCTGAGCAAGTACCTGCACATGGAACAACCAAATAACCAAAGTGAACAATATCTGAAGAGAAATAACAAATATGAATAATGTATTAGATAAATGTGACAATGCGCGTGCGTACCTGACCATGATATGGAAAAAATGGCACCCCGGGGGCCTAGGACGAAAAGTGGCCCAGGGACGGCCGTGATGTAGGTGGCGGGATGCTGATCCCGTGGCTGAATACGGTTTGAAAAATGGAGCTTATGGGCTCCGGTGCAAAAAGAAAAATGAAAGTGGGGAAAAGGGCTTAGATATGGACAGTGGGTCCATAATGCCATCCCAGGTGCACCGATACTATGGGCGATCGGGCGGTAGTTTGGGGGGAGGACATGTACTTCCCCTTTGCTCGAGGATTGATGAAGAAGTATAGTAAATCACATTCGTAGGAGCATTGGTATGGAGTGTCGGAGGAAACTCAGGAAGAGATGTGTAGCATGCCGCGGCTAATGTGTGGCGGACGTATGGGATAGATGGGCAATGGTGTGTATAATGGCCATAACCAGAACATATGGCGCAAGCAAATTTGGTTCGCGGCCCTTTGCTACTTGAGTTAAGAGAGGTAGCGGTAGTACTTTCTAGAGTGGCGAGTGGTGATGGTGTTGGATTGAGTGGAATGAGGTTCTGTAACTCAGGTACAGATGGGCATCTGGGGGTTGGGTGTCCGTCTTTCTCACGTAGTGCACCAGGTGGTGGGATGTGTAGAGGAAGTGGAGCTGTGGGCTCTTTCTTCATTCTCCTGCCCCCAGCTGTGGCAGGGGGGTTAGTGATTGGGGGTGTAGAGGGTATGGTGGGAGTGAGTGTGGGAATCGTCATTGGGATTCCTTCCGTTGGGGGAAGGGATGGTTGAGGAACCATCGCTGGTGGATGTAAATACCAAACTGGAAGTGCCAACACCATATTAGGGAGAGTAAGCGTTGTGGATACTTGGAAAGATTCGTTATCGGGTGGAGGGTAAAAGAAGGGAATTTGAGTGAGGGGTTGGGGGACGGTTCCCCAAACGGGACTATGCCCTTGAAGGGATGTGGATTCGTGGACTTTTAGGGTCGACGAGGGCGTGGGAGGCTCCGGCGGGAGTGGTTCTACGACTATTGGGACGTCAGGAATGACTGAAGCCTCCTGAGGAGGAAGAGAATCCTCCATGTCAGTGATTTTAGAGGAAACTACACACACTTGTGCTAAAAAAGATGGGTTTAAGAATGGTGGTGTGTCCTGACAAGTGCCCACCATGGGTGGGTCTTGGAATAATCTAGGGCCATTGTGGGCAGTGGGAAAATCATTCGGGCAAACATGAACAAGGGGGACGATGTTACCGATGTTGGCAGAGTGGTTAGGCTCGTAATGTGTGAGTTGGTCGATGGTGACAATCTTCCCATTATGGGGGAACATCATTGTACGAAACATAGAAGAGGCGACCGCCTTCATAGCGTACATGTAGTTGCGTCCGAACAGGATATTGTAATCAAGCTGGGCATCGATAACTTCAATGTCAATGAGGATGGTTTTGCCCCCAAGTTCTATGGGGACATTTTGACA
>ML778211.1:358531-394761 GCA_009831015.1 Picea engelmannii
GTGGGAGTGGATAGTCCAATCAAGAAAAGATGGGGTGTTTTCAGAATCCCTTTGGAGGAGACCTACTTAGACCACCACGTTTCGAGACGAGGCTATGTGAGTGCAAAAAGTGGCTTTTGTGTGTGAGTGAAAAGTGTACCAAATTTTAGTTATTTAGATGTCACCTTGCAACATGTGGACATCGCTTGGTACTTTACAAGAGTTTGATTACCTAAATCAACTAGATGTCATTGGTACAACCTTGCGGAATTTTAAAAGCCCTAAGAAACTAGCATGTGGACATTGTGGTCCGTTACTATCCTTTATCTCCCTATGTGTGATTTAATCTAGAAAAGAATGAAACTAGCCTAGATTGAACATGTGGGCATGTGTGGGCCCGTTACAAACTTTTAACTCTCCTAGTTTTCTGATCTAAGAAAGAAAAATTCAAACACTATTCTAGCTTTGTTGACATGTGGGCATGTATGGGCCCGTTACACGAATGTGTTTGACAAAATGAAACTAAGAGGGGTCTCAAAAAGAGTCGTTGTCCTCTCCTACAAGTTTTGAAATTTTTGTTAAGGGAGATGAGATCATTTTCGCAATCCTTTTCTGGTTCTCAAGATCGCTCAATGGCGCAAGAGAAGATCACACTCAAGATTGTTACTTGCAACTTCTAGTCCCAAAAATGTGAGTTTAGATGTGATTTAGAATTGATGTTCAACTTAGATTGATAAACCAAAGAAAGCCATCCATGTGGCTGAAAGCAAAATAAGGGAAAATGAATTTTATCCACCTAAGTGCCTATGTTTGCTTGATTATCCCCTTTATAAGTTGAGGGGTCTAAGTAGTGCAGTGTTTAGAGCATGCATATCATCAAGGAAAATGATTTTTTCCCACATCTAAGAGCTTACAATGCAAATTTTAGGTCAAATGCGCAGCCTCCTGTGTCGACATAGGCGCATATGGTGCCTGCGCGCATTCAGAACTGAAAAGAAAAGTGCATACGCGCCCGACGCGCGCCTGTGGGGTGGAATACTCGCGCGCCTGTGTCAAAAGTCCGAGAAGCAAAATCCGGATGGATTTCTCTCCAATTTCTGATGAATTGATTGGTAAGAAGGTCGGCAGAGGCCAGTTTTTGAACCTGCAAGTTAATGAAATCAAAAGGAAAGAAAATAAAGCCCAAATGAGGGAGGAATTTATACCAAACTCCCCAGTATGGTCGCCATTTTGTTTTCACTCTATTCGTCACTTGATGAGAAAAAAGAGAGTGCTTACATGCCCAGTTGGGCTCTGCTAGGCATGACAGCTGTAAGGTAAAGGTTAGAAGAAGAAAAATACAAAGTTAGAAACAAGAATTAAACAAAAACCAAATGAAACTATGAGCATACAAAGAAATGAAAAATAAATATAAATGGACCAATATCACCAATGTATAAGCTGATCTGATTGATGAAATCCAAAGATACACAATGGAGAAAGAGGACTTGGGTCCCTTCCCTCTCCAATGGAAGGCTCTTGAGGCCCTCAACTGATTACTCTCCTTACAAATAAAAGATGAAAGTGTGGGTGAAAGAACTCCAAGCTTATCCACTCTAGTGAGAGGTGGAAAGCCAATGAAATGGTGCTGATTATGTCTATTGCCAAAGAATGAGTCTCTAGCAATCTCAACAGCATAACAATACAAAGAATTCCTTGAAGAAATGGTGGTCATTCATGGCTTTTTATAGCCAAGCATTGGGTTATTATGCAACCTCTTTTGAATGTGAAGAGGGGATCTTTAGGGCACAATTAGGTCTTTGACCAGCCCTCCCACGCGGATTGAGCTCAGATTTGGTGTCAAATCGACTTGGGAGCCGATCCATTAGTGGTTGGGAGGCCGACCAGTTTAATAAATGCGTCGTTTAGCAGGCGCGCGGGTTTTTTGCCCAACAGCCGCGCATCGTGCGCAGAAGCGCGCATTGTACGTTTCTATTACGCGCATATGCGCGCGCACCAGAATTTTGTAAAGCGCCCTTCAAATTTTTGGTCATTTTGTATAGTTTTTTACCCCTTTTGCAATGCTGTGGAATTAATCTTGTGCCATGAATGACTCCAATTCTATTTTGACGATGTGGAGTTCTTGTCGCCCTGTGCGGACGAAATTTCAGTGATAACACTCACCATCATCTTTAAACATTGGCATAGCCTTGACCCACTTCATGAATTAGTCTACTGCTATGATGATATAACGGTTCCCCCTTGCTGAAGGGGGATTTCAGTTAGCATAATCAATACCCCACTTGGTGAAGGGACCAATTGTGATGACGGGAAACATGGGAGCGGGGTGTTCCCTCATATTCCGAGAGAAGACCTGACATGGGTCGCACTTCTTGACCTATTCAACACAATCTTTGATTAATGTTGGCTAAAAGTAACCGACTTGTAGAATATTTTGGGTTGTTGCCAACCCAGACATATGGTCGCCACATGATCCAGTGTGGAAATCGTTAAATATGATTTCCACTTCTTCATGAGTGAGACACCTATGAAGGATGAAATGTACACCTCGACGAGACAGAGTTTCTTCGAGTATGAGACAGTTCTTGGCCTGATGACATATACGACGACACTCATCATGAGAAGCATAGGTGCAGAAATTTAAATTCTAGAGATAGACTAGTATATGTCCGTACCAGGGGTCCGATGACGCAATCAAAAACATGTCTCCTTTGATAGGTGAATCCTTGGTTATAACATCACCTAATTTGACCGAAAGTTCCGAGATGAGTTCCGCGAAGACAAATGAATTTTTGGATTTCGCTGAAACAAAATCCCAATTGAATTCCTGGAGGATAACTATCCATCTACTGATCTTTCCTCTGATTACACGTCGTGTCAACACGTATTGAAACATATTCACAATGACAATGATGTTGGTCTTGCGAAACAAGATGTAATGACGGAACCATCGGACAGCATGAACTGTTGCCAACGCAAGTTTTTCAACGTGGGAATAATTGAGGTTTGGTCCAACGAGGCCTTGAATCAGGTAATAAATCACGTATTCTAAGAGAAAATCATCCTCCTAAACCAATACCATATCGATGCTTGACTCCACAGTGGCCAAGTACAATAAGAATGCTGGACACACCGACTACACTGAAAAGGGGGGGGGAACAATGTAGGGTTGTTTTTCCCAAAACTCCTTAGTTAACAATCACCATTAACTCATTACTCATTGATTTCATTTATAACCGATTAAATGTCAACACATATCAACAACATATATCAACAATATATCATCAACAAGTCATCACCACAAGGAACACAAAGAACACAAGATGTATGTACAATTTTATTTTTATTACAAACTACAATCCTTGGAGTTTTTCAGCAACAACTAAATAGAGTACAACTCTACAAGAGAAAAAAATCTATAATTCAAGACTCATCTTACACCCTTATCACCAACTGAGATGAGGCAACAATCCTCAATAGATATCAATATGTACCATAAACAAGTGCATCAACCATGCACCAACCTGTGACAAACAACCTGTAATCAACCTATACCATAAACAAGTGCATCCAACCATGTACAAAGTATATACCAATCATGTGTCAACTACTCATCAACAATGACTCATCAATATGTACCAACATCATCAACTATACACCTCATGTATGTGCCAAGTTGAAATAATCATAACTTTGTACCTGTAATGAATAAGGATCTGAAAATGATACACAATTTTCTTTCATGTGTTTTATGAAATTCCTCCATGTGTCACTACTTGGAACCTCTCAGAAAATGAGTTATAGAAAAAATGGTATACCTTGATGAATTATGACTTATTCTAAAGAGCGATGTTGTAGAGCATACCCTGCACAAAATATTTCTTGACTCGGTCTGAAACTATTACACAGCATACTAAATCTTGTAATATAACCAACAATTGGTCTCACTAATTTTGGATCTGTTATAAAGAAGTTATGACGTTTTTACCCGAAACACCTGTTTTAGACTAGATACAAACCCTATTTTCCACGGAGTGTATCTCCAAAACCACAACGACCCAAAAGTTGAATTTTTTACCATAGATACTTGGATATGTTTCCTCAATGGAATATCAATATCACAGTCTGAATCATTATAGAAAACACTTTATTTCGAAAATGGTGAGATGACCTGTAAATAACATACCTTAGAAAGCATCATGAAAATAATTTATATTCCCTTGAATTCTAGCCCTTGTTTATTCACCTTCCCTCTGAAATTTGGCTTAGATATCCTTTTATTACCTCATTCACTTATAGATATTCAATATTCTCAAGTGTTCCACACCAAAATTGCTCAAGAATCTCTCACATGAAGCTCTCCATCAATACTCCAAAAGATATTCTCACAAGAAGCTCTCCATTGATCCACAAAAAAGATGATCTACAAGAGACCTTTGTTATATTATTTATACTTTCATCCTCTTGGTCAATTTACCCATTTTTAGGTCGCTTAACCCATTTTTAGTTCACTTAACCTATTTTCCTTATTTTAGAGTTAAGAACTTTCCATAAATAGAAAGTTCTCCAATACTTTATCATTTAAATATTCCTTCTTGATTTTGTCACCTTACTTTGTCATTTCTTGATTTTGTTACTTCTCTTTATTATTTAAATAATCCACCTTTAATTTTTCACTTTACTTTATCATTTAAATAATATTAGCCCATTTCTAGGTCACTTAACCTATTTTCCTTATTTTAGGGTTAACCACATTCCATAAATAGAAAGTTCTCCAATACTTTATCATTTAAATATTCCTTCTTGATTTTGTCACCCTTACTTTATCATTTCTTGATTTTGTCACTTCTGTTTATTATTTAAATAATCCACCTTGAGTTTGTCACTTTACTTTATCATTTAAATAATGATTTCTTCTTTTAGGTCACTTTGACTTCTTTGACCTTGGGGGCTTCAAGCCTTCATGTGGGGGTCCTTCATCTTCGTAAGGCCATAACTCTCAAACCATGAGGAGTTGTGTGAATTTCCACATACCACCGGAAATGGCATGAAAAACACTATCCATCTAGGATATTTTCACCAACAATTTCCTTGATCTTCATCTCATTATTCCACATACAAGCATGGGTCCTCCAACCATTCTTCTAGGATAAATCAATCCACAAAGTGTCTTCCCATGAGGGATTTCACCATAAGGGGACCACTTTTGAGTTCATCCATTTTTTCACCTTATCAATAATGATAAGACAATAATGAGAGCATGGGTCCTCCAACCATTCTTTTACGATAACTCAATCCACAAAGCATCTTCCCATGAGGGATTTCACCATAAGGGGACCACTTTGGAGTTCATCCATTTGTGCACCTTATCAATCATGATAAGACAATAATGAGTGATCTATACATTTTTCCAACAATGCATCATATACCACATCGATCCATATTCATCATGTATCAATGACAAATCATTGTTCCATATTCATCATATCAATGACAACTCATTGATCCATATTCATCTATGCATTCTCATCAAGGACAATACATATTACATTACATAAATCATCAATCAATCAATCATTTGGAATCAATCAATCACTTGACATCAATCAATCAATCATTTGGCATCAATCAATCACTTGACATCAATCAATCAATCCATTGGTATCAATGATAACATGATCCAACAATCTCCCCCTTTAGCATTGATAGAAATACCAATATTGATGTCAACACCAATTACCAAATATTGATGTCAACATGTAGATAAGGCATGCTCTACATCAATAGTCAATTTGAATATCTCTCCCAAATGTGACTATCTCTCCCATTCAATAATCATCAATCACATCAATGTGACTATCTCTCCCCCTTTGGCATCAATGGAAAAGGGACATTTTCCTCTCGAGGCTACTCCCCCTGCTTGAGCTTTCCTTGGGGCTTCTCCCCCTGTCTGAGTTCCTTTGATATTCCTTTGAATAATATCTCCCCTTTTTAACAAGGGATATCACTCTGATGTCATGCTAAAAATACATTAAACATACTCCCCCTGTGACCATTGCTCCTCTTGGAATTATGCCTCTGTTCTCTTCCTTCAAATATAGGGCTCTTTTCTAGGTATGCATATGATAAATATCTCCTCCTAGAATCATGGGAAGAAGAATGACTCCCCCTATGGGTATGTCTCCCCTATATTCTCTACGATATGAACAATGTGATACCATATAATGATACTTGGACCTGTTCATGCATCAAACTCATGCTATACCAAGCATCATGAAGCAAAAGATATGTCAACAATGAAATAAAGAATCATGAACAAAATATCAACCAAGCACATCCTCTACAACAATTTGTGTTCATCATGCAAAACACCTATGTACATCAACATCATGCAATGTGCCAAAAGATATCATCCATGGAATGTATCAATCATATGCCTCTAGCAATATGCCAACATGTGCATCTACCAATATGTCAACCATGTGCATCTACCGATATGCCAACCATGTGCATCTACCAATATGTCAACCATGTGCATCTACCAATATGCCAACCATGTACATCTACTGATATGAAAACCATGTGCATATACCAATATTCCAACCATGTGTCATATCACTCATGATATGTCTCCATCATGAACCAAGTGCCACAATCATGTATTGTAAACAAATACCAATTGTTGTGTTGATCAAGTAGTACTAATGGTGTAGTATCATCAAGCATATGCCATCTATGAGTGTAAAAAACATGTATCAATTATAGATCAAGCTATGAATAATCAATGATGTACAACATGGTCACCTCATAAACTCACCAACCACATGTCCCAATGTGTAGCCCATACATATGCTAAATGCATGCATCAAGATTTCCAACAAGTAAGCTTCCAATACATCAACAAGATATATCACATAACCAATGTTTCATAACTTCACTGTCATAACCAACATTGTTCTTCAACAGAAAATGCATCAATCCATACTCATGGGTTAGTACCACACACCCAAGATTTTATTTTACATCATCACCTTACATAATCCAATATAGAATCATGAAAACCTACAACAGACAATGTCAAAACTTGCAATAAACCATGTTAGATCCTACATCATAGAGTTATACCATCACATCAAACTACAATCCATGTGCATAGACCTTTTCCTTAGGCTTCACCACATATACACGACCTGCTACATAGACAACTCACGTATGTACATGACCTATACAAGGTCAACTTTCATATGTACACAACTGATACCACTGTCACCCGTGTATGCCTCAGTACATGACATTTTTGAAATTCCCTTCAGTCTTTCATTCTGTTATGGCTTCTCTTTTTCTTCACCAACTTATGTAGATGTCCCTGCTCCTCATAACTTGAGCTCTGAGCATCCATATTTTCAAATATGTCTCCCTTCCTTACTTTATTCCTTCTTCTAGCTGTGCTATGTGAAGTCCTCATCATGGAATTTCTTCTTGTGTTCCAGCACTCCTGGGATTTGTGGCCAAATCCTCTACAGTTGTAACATCTCATGGTGTTATAGTGAACAACAATGTTTCCTACTTGATCACATCTCCAAAACCTTGTGGAATTATGGAATATTCCATTATATCTTCTTTATTAAGATATACATTCAAAATATTTGTGACCATATTCATTACATGAATAGCAATGCCCGTGAAAAATACTTTCATACCTTTGCTTTGGTGTCCCAAAGATACCTTCTTGATGTCTTCCTTTCTTTGTTCTTTTGAAATTTTCCTTATCTTGTGTATATGGTTTCTTTGCAACATTGTCTTCCTTATTTGATGGACTTACCTCATGCTTCTTTGAGGTGCTTGCTTCAACATGGGTAGCTTCTCTTTGAATCCAAGACTTGATTTATCATATGGTGATCTTTGAGTTTCCAAGATCTCATCCAAGATTTTTGAGCTATTCAAGAATTTATTTGACTTCTCCACTTTCTTTCTAAGATCAACAATTTCATCTTCTAACTTATCACATGACTCTTCCTTTTGATTAATTTGATTCTTCAAAATTTCTTCTACCGTTTTGGCTTCTTCAATTTGGGTCTTGAGATGAATAATAGTTTCAAAACTTTTGCTAATATCATCATCTACCTTCATATGTTCTTTTTAATTTTTTAGTCTTGTGATCTCTTCTTACTTTTATTCCAATTTAGTCTCATTTGTCTCTTCTTGTTCTTTGAGCATTCCCTTTAACTTCAATATGTTCCTTTGACTCCTCCTAAGAAAATTATTAGTGTTATCTGAAAGATAGTTATAGTGTGTATAAAAATGATCACTTCTGTATCTATATAAACCCTCTTCAACTTACTTTTGAAGTTCTAATAGATATTCTTATATTCTTTCCATGGGATAATTTCTGTCAAACTTTACACAAACAGTTTCTATATCATCTTCTTCACTTGAGAAAAATTCAACATCATCACATTTTGAATCATTGCAATCAAGAGTCTTTGGAGATTCTTTACCTCTGTTTGAAGTATCTTCAAGATATTCCTTTTTTCCAACATTATCACTTGATTCTTTGTCTTCATTCGAAATCTTTTCAAGATCACATTTAGAAATAATACAATCAAGGGTTTTTGGAGATTCTTTACCTTTGATAATCTTGATGGAGTGGTCTTCAATATCTTCCTTCTCCTTCTTGCTTTGATATGTCTCCTCTAGCTTTAGCCATATATCCTTGGCGGAAGTGCATTGTTTCATTCTTTCTTTGATAGGGCTTGAGATTCCACTAAGAATGGTCTTAAGAGCCAATGCATCATTCTTCTTTCCTTCCCTTTGAGATGCAAACTTTGACTTGTTCTTCAACAGAACTAATCCACCAATGGTTGCCTTCCAAATAGCTGCTCCCATTGTCTTCAAATACACTCTCATCTCTATTCTCCAAGTATAATAGTTTTCCTCATCAAGGATTGGTATTTCATCATCCATTTGTGTGTCTATGGATCTCCTTAAAGATTGTTAAGGCTTGTAGTGAAGGCCTTCTATGATACCAATTGTTGGACACACCGACTACACTGAGAGGGGGGGGTGAACAATGTAGGGCTCTTTTCCCCAAAACTCCTTAGTTAACAATCATCATTAACTCATTACTCATTTATGTCATTTATAACCAGTTAAATGTCAACACATATCAGAAACATATATCAGAAATATACCATCAACAAGTCATCACCACAAGGAACACAAAGAACACAAGATGTATGTACAATTTTCTTTTTATTACGGACTACAATCCTTGGGGTTTTTCAGCAACAACTAAATAGAGTAAAACTCTACAAGAGCACAAAATATATAATTCAAGACTCAACTTACACCCTAAACACCAACTGATATGAGGAAACAATCCTCAACATATGTCAATCAGTACCATAAACAAGTGCATCAACCATGCACCAACCTGTGACAAACAACCTGTAATCAACCTGCACCATAAACAAGTGCATCCAACCATGTACCAAGTATATAAAAATCATTTGTAAAATACTCATCAACAATGACTCATCAATATGTACCTACATAATCAACTATACACCTCATGTATGTGCCAACTCATCAATTGCTTGTCTCAACCATGACTAGTTTTGGATTAGTCAACAACCCTAACTTAAAATAATCATAACTTTGTACCTGTAATGAATAAATATCTGAAACTGATACACAATGTTCTTCAGTTTTTTTTATGCAATTCCTCCAGATTTCACTACTTGGAAGATCTCAAAAAATGATTTA
Organism: Picea engelmannii; assembly: GCA_009831015.1. NCBI lineage: Eukaryota > Viridiplantae > Streptophyta > Pinopsida > Pinales > Pinaceae > Picea > Picea engelmannii. The sequence continues at coordinate 368,276 of ML778211.1, forward strand.
TATAAAAAATGGCATACCTTGCTGAATTTTGGCTTATTCTAGAGAGCGACTTTGTAGAGTGTGACCCGCACGTAATATTTTTTGAATCGGTATGAAAATTTTACAAACCATACTACATACTATAATATAACCAAAAAAATTGGTATCATGGAATTTGGATCTTTTATGAAGAAGTTATGACATTTTTACCCGAAACAATTGTTTTAGACTAGTTTCAGGACTAGCTAAAAACCCTATTTTCCACTAAGTGTATCTCCAAAAATAAAATGAACCACAAGATGATTTTTTTACCATAGATACTTGGATATGTTTCCTGAATGACATATCAATATCACGGAATGAACCATTATATAAAAACCGTTATTGTGAAAATGGTGTGATGACCTGTAAATAACATACCTTAGAAAGCATCATGAAAAGAATTTATCCTCCCTTGAATTCTGGCCCTCTTTTCTTCACCTTCCCTCTAAAATTCGGCTTAGATATTCTTTGTTTACCTCATTCACCTATATATCTTCAATATGCTCAAGTGTTCCACACCAAAAATGCTCAATAAGCTCTCACAAGAAGCTCTCCATCAATACTCCAAAAGATATTCTCACAAGAAGCTCTCCATTGATCCAAAAAAAGGATGATCTACAAAAGACCATTGTTATCTTATTACACTTTCATCCTCTAGGTCACTTAACCCATTTTTAGGTCACTTAACCTATTTTCCTTATTTTATGGTTAACCACTTTTCTTAAATACAAATTTCTTCAATACTTGATCATTTAAATATTCCTTCTTGATTTTGTCACCTTACTTTATCATTTCTTGATTTTGTCACATATTTTTATTATTTAAATAATCCACCTTGACTTTGTCACTTTACTTTATCATTTAAATAATGATTTCTTCTTTTAGGTCACTTTGACTTCTTTGACCTTGGGGGCTTCAAGCCTTCATGTGAGGGTCCTTCATCTTTGTAAGGCCATAAATCTCAAACCATGAGGATTTATGTGACATTCCACATACCAGCAGAAATGGCATGACAAGCACTATCCATTTAGGATATTTTCACCAACAATTTCCTTAATCTTGATCTCATGACTCCACATACAAGCATGGGTCTTCCAACCATTATTCTAGGATAAATCAATCCGCAAAGCGTCTTCCTGTGAGGGATTTCACCATAAGGGGACCACTTTGGAGTTCATCCATTTGTGCACCTTATCAATCATGATAAGACAATAATGAGAGAATGGGTCCTCCAACCATTCTTCTAGGATAACTCAATCCACAAAGCATCTTACCGTGAGGGCTTTCACCATAAGGGGACCACTTTGGAGTTCATCCATTTATGCACCTTATCAATAATGATAAGACAATAATGAGAGCATGGGTCCTCCAACCATTCGTCTATGATATATAAATCCGCAAAGCATCTTCCCGTGAGGGATTTAACCATAAGGGGACCACTTTGGAGTTCATCCATTTGTGCACCTTATTAATCATGATAAGACAATAATGAGTCATCTATACATTTTTCCAACAATGCATCATATACCACATCAATCCATCTTCATCATGTATCAATGAAAAATCATCGATCCATATTCATCATATCAATGAGAACTCATTGATCCATATTCATCTATGCATTCTCATCAAGGACAATACATATTAAATTACATCAATCATCAATCAATCAATACTTTAGAATCAATCAATCAATTGACATCAATCAATGACATGAATCAATCAATCCATTAGCATCAATGGCAACATGATCCAACAAAGAAATCCTTATTATAATTGGGTGGCCGAAGCAGAGGGGAAGATGTGAGGGTGTGTTTCAACGTTCCAAAAGAGAATTGAGTGGCTTTGTCCCAATGAAAAGGAACGTTTTTCTTCAGTAAATGCATGAAACCCTTTGTGATCTCGGCATAGTTTTCGATGAAATGTTGTAAAAAGTTCACTTTTCCCTATAAACACTGAAGTTGAGGGATTGTGAATGGGGGAGGAAACTGAACTATCGCCTCAAACTTTAGAGGATCAACCATGATCCCTGTTGTTGAAACTATGAAACCTCGCAGACAACCCAACATTACGCAAAAACTACATTTGTTTGGATTCAAGCGAATTTGGTAGTAGTGACATCACTCAAAGATGATTAAGAGGTGTGTGGGATGATCATCTCTCTTATGATATCATGATGCTAAATATTTAAGATAAGCCTCAACTATTTGTATGAGATCATGGAAAGAAAAAGACATGGCCCGCTGAAAAGTAGCTCCAACATTTTTCAGACCAAAAGGCATCTTCCGATAAGCGAATGTACCCCACGGACAAATGAAAGAAGTTTTGTGTTGGTATTCGGGTTTGATCTGTATCTGATTGTATCCTGAAAAACCATCCATGAAAGAAAATGCCTCACAACCTGCACATTCATCGACTATCTGGTCAATAAATGGCATGGGGAAATTATCCTTTGGGCAGACCTTGTTCAAATCACAAAATTTCATACATACGTGAATGATACCCTATTTTTTGTTGACTATCACATGATTTGACACCCATTGAGTCAATTGGAAGGGGTAGATGAAACTAGCTTTACATAGTTTCTCCACTTCAACCTTAATAGATGCTTCTTTCTTAGGATTGACCAGATGAAGCTTCTGCCAGACCGACTTAGTGTCAGGATATATCGTGATTTCATGTTCAACAATTCTTGGATCTATGCCTGGAATTTCCTTGTAGGACCAGGAAAAAATGTCGTGGAATTCTTTAAATAAATCCTTGTAGATCTAAATCTCCTCGGGAGAGCATTCCGCTTCGACGAAGACATTCTCCATGACACTGGGGGTCCTGGAGATATTATTAGGTATCGTTTTAGTGATGGTTTCCATATTTCCTTCAGCATAAACAATGTGCATAGTCAAAGGATTAATAGGACAAGCCCTATCTCCAGTCATAGTCAAAGTAAATTCACCTGCTTCAATTATTCTTAACTCTGGGAGGAAATAAGATCTATGATGGAGATCATCCCTAGGTCTATCTGGACTATTCATTGCCTTAATAATTTCCTCGTTTGAGGGAAATACTAATTCTAAAGAATCAATATCGACAAGGGAACCTTGATCCCAAATAGGCTCGAGAACCGGATCTAACTCTTGTGTGGGAGTCAGATCAAGGTCGACAAAATCTTGCTAGACTATAGAGTACGCAACTTATATCGTAGACAAAGGCATGGCCATGCCATGGTTCCCTGTCCCTTCCATAATGGCTGATGGGGAAGGAAGAGTCCATGGATCATTAAAGTGAGTCATGCGAAACGACAAGATTTGAAAGATTTCATCCCTAGGTTGGTCGGGGACAACCGATATATATTGGACATTGTCAGTTGGATGTGGGTAATTGAAAGTACCCATCAAAGGTGGGCACAAACCAACCCCTATGTTGACGATGTCGAGATGAGGGTTACCAATCATTAGGACCGCAGATACCCCCTATGAAGGGTCAGGATGGGAGAAGGATAACTGATCAATGGACACAATCTAACCCTCGTGTGGAAACAACAAGACTGAAAAAATTGTCACAATCACTGCTTGGATAGAATAGGTCCAACTCCTTCCTAACAAGATATTGTAGTCGAGAGACACATTGACCACTTCAACTTTGATGCACATAGTCTTCCCCCCTAAATGCACGGGGAAAGAGTGGAATTTTCCATGTGGTTGGAACAAATGACCATTGAAATAGGTCAGGAGAGTAGGTGACGGAGACAAAATAGGTTGGCCAATAGCCTTCCAACATGCCAAAGACATCACGCATGTCGAGGCACCCTCATAAACCACCATGTGGAAAATGTTCCGAGTAAAAATTTTTGTGGTGTAAGCCACTACTATCTGAAACGCCACATGGTAAGGGAGACAAGGTTTTAAGTCAGTCGTATCAAGCATGATTGTTCCTAAATTGCAAGCCTCAGAAAATCCTAAGCTAGCTAACATAGTCTTTCTCTGGGAAGGGTAGCTCTGGAGGAATTCTAAAGAAGACATTGCACAAGGGGTTTGAGACAAATCCTCCACCACAGAGTAGTTCTGGGCGGCCCTTCCATTTGGATTGTGAGAAGGTTTCTTAAACACACCTTTTGGGATGTGTGTCATTATTTCACCCAACTTAATCTCAATCTGGAGAGGAAGAGGTGGGTTTTCGGCTTCTTTACCCTTATCAAAGCTGTTTGGAATTCCATAGTCGTGTGTCCTAGTTTCTATATCAATGCTACCTTTCATCATGTACACATTTGCAGACGAAGGATTACTCGAAAACAGAGGGGGTTCCTGACTGCTCCCTTATGCACTTGAAGAGGCTTGAGTTAAATTTTTCCCATGTGGAAATGGGTTCGTTAACACGACAGGCTACTACTGTGCCAATAACTTCTGGGCCTCCACAAGCCAAGGGCACTGGTGAGTCAGATGGTCTTCCGTGAAAAGATTACACAGATACTTTGACTTCTTCTTTTCTATGTTTTCCCCGCCATCATTATTGGTAGGTTTATTATACCCCTTACCCTTCTTTCATTGTTTCTTCTTTCCATTAGGTTGCTAGGTGGCCTTTTGGTTTGTCAATTTCACATTATGTACATTCGACGTTTGAGTAGGGGGAGCAACTGAACTAATGATCTGGCTAGCTATTGTTTAATGTATTGAAAATTGATGCAATTGATTCGACAACTAATCAGTGGGCTTCATTTGCACTGACCAACAATACCATTGGCATGCGGTCCAGATCTTTGTCTGGTCTTGTCAAGTATCGACTGTGGTGCATTTGGAAAAACTTTGTAAAGTAAACCAAACTTAGAGTAAATCAACTCTAGCTGTTGAGCTCTCGTTATCACTTCTTCTTCTGAAAAGGACCCCGATGTTGCGACATATTTAGATAACTGTGGTACCAAAGACTTAAGAAACCACTCAAGCAAGAATGTTCGTGGGACTAGTACTTCTATAAAACTCTTCCGGCATCTCCATTCTTGGATGTGATCTAAGATATGGTCCACCTTTGTCTTCTCAAAGTTGGCCAGCAACTCGGTGTCAGTGTTGTATCTCACAGGTAATTGAAAATGGTTTAAGAAATCCATTGCCAATTCACCAAAGGTAGAGTATCTTGATCAATTGAGCTTGATGTACCATTTCGCAGCACTCTCGATGAGAGTGCATTGAAACACATGCAACTAGACAGAGTCGTCTCTCAAAGAGTTGGATGAGCACCATAAATGAAAGGTAGTCACATGATCGTGGGGATCTTCATTAGGCTTAGCTTCAAACTTTGGAATGTTCGAAGGCAACTTGGTTGGCATGGGAGGCCAATACGGATCGTGACATACGGGGTTGTTTAATAACCTTGTCAAGTCTGGCAAGTGGAAAGTTGATAGAAACGGTAATTTGGGTTGTTGATTATAACCAGGGAAAAAGGAGCCTGGAGTTTGGCTGGCACCAAATTTCCAGGAAAAGTTAGTTTGTTGGCCAAGGTTCTAGTAATAACCATGGTCATGACTAGCGTATGGATTCTGCTCTTGTTGAGATGTCATTGGAGGATTCCTGTAATAGGACGTAAAATGTTGGGTGTGCATTGCATTCCAAGGATTTTAGGAAGGGTTGCCCCCTGTGATCTAACGGGCATAGGTCCTGAGCCTTACCCGGGGTTCCATTGGCTATGGATGGGGTTGCCTTCAGTCGTCATCCCTGATGAGGGAACTGATCCCTGCCACAAATTCCAAGGTCCTTGTGAGGAAGGAATTCCTAAGTTTCCCCCCTGTACAGGAATAGTACCCTGCATAGGATTTTGTTTTCCATAACTGAGGTTTCCCCCAACCAAGATGACAGCTGACGAGAAAGTGTTGTTACCAAATGCAGCAAACAAAGAGAATGGTGTCGATCCTACTGGCATGCTATAACAAGTAAGTCCTTGACTACCTGCTCCAAATTAGCTATAGTTTACGTTCGGCTTGGCGGAGTGCTAGTGAGCATCGCTAAGTGAAGGGAACGAAGCAGGTATATGACCCCCTCCATAAGGTAAAGCGTAATAGGGAGTTGAAGTGCCCCCCATGGATCCTTGTAGAGGAAATTTTGAGCTCCCTGACCCTAGACCTTAATTCTATAGAGTGGAGTAGGAAAGGACATAGTTCGTATCAAAGCCAGTCATCCTGTATGAGAATAGAGGACCTGTCGCACTCTGGGTGAAAGGAGCAGTGATCACTGCCATAAACAGAATTGGACCATTACTTGAGGTAGAGGCGGTCGAGACGATAGTGGTCCAAACCGATGATGGTTGGTTAGGAGGAAAAAAACCTCCTGTAGTGACATCCATAGACGGAATATGAGGATTCCCTAAAGAAGTAGCAGCGTTTCTCTCCATCATTGCTTGTGACACGACCTGACACTTGTAAGGTTTAACCTGTACGACGATGGGCGTCAATGGAACAATGATTGGAGGGTTATATGGAGCAAGAGCTTCCACTCCGAGGTCAAAAATGGTTGGTTCCTCCAGAATCAAATTTTCTCTTCTCGGAGATGGGTCAGGCTCAGTTTCCTATGGCCTGGTCACCTCAAAAGACCCTTGTTGGTCTAGTCTTCGCCTTAGCAGTGGCTCCAGATTAACCAGCGACAGGCCAAGAAGCCTTTGCAACTAGTAGAGCTCCTGATCTTACACGGTGTGAGAAGATCAATGAAACACTAGGGATTTCTATTAACATTAAAGAACAACACACACTAGAAAAATCTCCTATGATACAAGACAAGCAAATCACTATCTAGTTGGAAGAACAGTTACACCAGCCAACACTAGAGCAACTTACCGGTGCAAGTGAAACTCAAATACGGAAGCAACCTCTAGGTATATTCTGCAAAGTGTGGCCCAATGTATGCCCTAGGTACCATGGTATACCCCCGCAGTCACTTGTGTAAGTCACTAAGATAAAGGAAACTAGGTTGCGAGTGTGCGAATAGTCACCAAGCGGGTACAGTCGACAGTCGGGTGGACCGCAATTAGCAGGGTATCAAGCTCGAAACCTATCAAGGGTATCGAAAGAAAGTGTTTCAGAATATGACTGAGGACCTCGAACGGATTCGAGACCCACAAATATCTGTGGAAAATGCGATCAACGGAATCCCAAGATAAGCCCTCTATATGCATTCCCCACTATGCTTGGTCCGGCTTTGGAGGGGTTATCTCCGCTACCTTTCCACACGTGACCTCGTGTTTAGCCCCTGTGTTAGAGGGGGGTCCTAGATAAATTTCATGGTTACTAGAATTTTAAGCACTCCCTAGCATAGACTCTTATGTTTGTTTTTGTAGCCTTGAAGAGTTTCCTCTCCAATCCTAAATCAAGGCTCTAGCCTAGACTAAATTGATGGACCCTACAAACACAAAGTCTAATAAATTTTAATTAAGCGTTAATTTTAGTGGTTGTCTTAAGTCAAAGGGAACAAAAGTGAAACTAGTGATGTTCTTTGAGAGATGAAAGAGAAGAGCATAAGATGAAACTGAAAACAAACTTCTCCTTCTTCACAAATAAAGATTTGCCAATTTAAACTCTTTCACCAAACTTTTTCGTAACTAATTTTCTCAGATATTTGAAAAGAAAAACTTAAAACAAGATTTCACTCGACTACAAGCTACTTAATGTCCTAATTATTCAAGTAAATAACTTAAGAAAACTTTCTTTTTCCTTGGTAAATAAAGCAACTAACCTGAACTACTTTTACCAAACAAAGAAATGATTTTTATTTTTTTTATTGTTTTATGCCTCAAAACAAGAAATCTGAAAATGAATTATTTTTTTTTATTCTAAAGCAAAAAAGGGGAAAATGACGACAAGTAAAGACCAAGAAATGACTTCTGGACTATCGCAGATTGCAAGGAGTCACTGACAATACCAAACAGACAGATCAAAACAGACCCACAAAGTTGTCTAAAAACCCTAATAAAGAAAACACGAGAAATATTTGATAAAAAGAAAGCTATGTTGAGCTCAGACCTAGGATACAGACTACTATAAAAGAGACCAGGGATAGATCAAGAAAAACTCTGAGAAGTGTGACTTCTGATAGGGAAGAGGATGACTGCCTCTTCTTTAAAAAAAACATTTCTCAATATAGGCACGCTACTGACACTTTAGTAGCCTATGTATGTACGCAGGTTGTCCAAACGCAGGGCATGTATGTACACATGTAACCCACTACAGGCCGCGAACACCTATGTAACTTCTCAAAAAAAAAATGAAAACCAACAGTCAATCAGAGGCAGGGAGTACTGGTATGGAAGACCAAAATCCCTTAAAGACACAGAAGCTTACAAAAACTCAAAAAAAAGTAAATAAACTGATTCAAAGCCCCCAAAAGAATATCCCCCAAAACCCTAGAGGTCTCCTCAGTATGGTCACCAATTTTTCTATAGCGGGAAAACCCCTCTATAGAATACACCAGGGTTCTAAAGTGTAGGAAGAGCTAACCTTATAAAGTCTCCTACTTTTAAAAACTATCTTGTCATTAACCGACAATCATACATAAAATACAAAGTATAGGTATCTGGTAGGCATACCTTAAACTCCTCGTCCGGTGTCGATCCCTTTGCACTTAGATGCTTCTCAACTTCAAATCTCCTCCCAAGGCCAACCTGCATTCACCAAAATACAAACAAGAAACTACAAGCATGCATTCTATATAAGGATTAGTTGGTTAGACATCATAACAAAAAATGTAAACAAATCATAAAGATTTAAGACATCATTTGGAGGGACGAAAAAAGTATTTATTTATATTAATCTCAAAAAAATCATTTACAATATGAGACTGACAACTGCTCATTGAACTCGGTCCCAGGCTCCTCTTCACCATGCACCAACTACTTCCATGTCTTCTTCTCCTCTTCAATTCTCTCTAGGGGAATGGAAAAGGCTTGGAATGGAGGAAAAAACGAATTATGGCTCAAACTCACAACGTGGTTGCAAAATATTGGGGCAAAGGGGGAATACTAAAATGGGCAGAGTTTATATGCTCTCATGCCTCTCTCTGGAATGGGACCCCAACACCTTCTTTTATAGGCCAAAACAGATAGTAACAGTTGGGGTGACTGGATATGGGCAATCAAATGGTTAGGTAACGTCCCGAAAACCCATATCCCTTTGCAATTTTCATTTTTCACGCTTTTTTGTGAGTGCACGCAGGCTATAGTTGTGCAACAAGCATGTGTATGTGAGAAGTAGTGGTGTAGGGCACATACACCTTCAAAAAAATGGTTTTTTAGAAGAGTTGTTCAGTGATGACTTGGAAAAGATAACAAGTAAGATGACCTAATGCCAGGTGTGCATGTGTGGTGCAATTTAGGGTTATAACAAATGTGGAGGAAATGAAACCATGGGACACATTGTATGAAGAGAGAAGGAAATGAGACAGTGAAAGGAAATAATTCAGACAATTGAATGGTATATGCATGCCTTATCTTGATCATTTAAAGTAAAATATGCCAAAAATATATCCCAACAGTTGGATGGTTGACCATATCACAGAGAAATATCGCATGTCCAGTCGATACCCATGTGGATAAGAGTTGGATGCACTAAACATAGGGATCATGTGCAACAACTTTGTAATAATCTCTCTGAGTACCATGTTCAATTTATAATGCACATTTGAATTGTAAGATGTAATATGTTTTTATTAATGCTCATGTTATTAGACATATGACACCATCCTTTTTTTCATTTTTACAGGTGCATTTGTTCCCATCCATTTAGGAATATGGACATAATTCTCTCAATGAAGATTTCGATGATGGACACATCACACAAGATTATGGAGTGGAGGTCGAGTTTGACCAATCTAGTCAAGATGGAAACTGTGATCAAAACCTAATAGAGGAAAAGTTAGGTTACTGACAGATGTTATTGGACAAATCGATAAGTGCGGATACTAACAAATCTCCCTAGATCCACCTGGATCTAGAACAAAAAAGGACAAGACACGACTCTTTTCCTAAGTTGTAGTCATTAAATCTACTAAAGAGAAGGAATAAGTGACATACCTTGATATCGCTTCCTTGGGTCTTTGTTGTTCCTGCTTCGCTCTAGTTCTCTTGTGGCATCAAGTGCAAGACAACACAAACCAAACAAAGTGAAGATAGCAGAGTATATTCAATGTCAACTTATGCATATGATCAAGGTGTTATGCTATAAAATAAGAGTGATTTTATGGGAAAGGGACATGCCGCTATATTATATTAAATAAAAGTAGAAGATACAACCTGATCGCCTTGATGTCGCAAGCTTCCTTTCAGTGACCCTTGGTTCCAACACACACACACACTTGCTCTGCACTAGCATGAACAAGATCCAATTCCTCTTGATAGACCAAATAGAGTCTTCAAGCTTCTATCCAAGCAGGGTTCTTCACACAATTCTTTCACCAATTCTTCATTCAATCTTGCTTAACCTTTTCCATGAGAAACCTTTCAATATATAGGATAAGGAGAGATGGTTACATGGATGAGGATGATCTCACCAAATCTAAGAAGTTAGTAGAATGACAACCATACGAATGCCAACTCATTTTCTAGAAGATCCCCTTCTAGAAACTTCGTGACCTCTTCTTCTTTCCAATCTTAAAAATAGGTTCGCACCCTATATATAGAGAAGACTGCGAGAAATTTTCACCCTAAGTGTGGGTGGACTATGAGAATGAAGGATTCTCACACCCTAGACCATAGGTGGCTTGCGAACTCATATTAAAAGTATGTTTTTGGAAGAAGACAAGAGCCACTTTTCTCAAGAAAAAAGTCCTTGTTGGGAACCTGGATACATCACTGTTGAGACATCACCAGAGTGACCAAAATCATGTGTAACAGAATTCCCCCCAAAGTAAGAGGCTGAAATTTGTGACCGCCGAAATACTTTGTAAACTATGTGTGTGTGTCATAAACTAGGAGCACACCTAATCGGAAACCTGCAACAACCAAGCATCTACAGAATATAATACCATTTCTGAGGTAGGCATTCCCATACTCAGATCACAAAAAAATAAAATCACAAATGTAGGTCATGGCCACCAATCATACACTGTGGATCCATGCCATCAAAATGCTGCATAGCCACCAGGAATACATTGTGGATCTATGTGAGAAAACTTAAATTAAGACGACATAGCTACATGATATACAAAGTGGATCTATGTGCCGATAAAAATCATTACTCCATAGAATCCTGGATCAAAAAGATGAGACCCAGGGTCTTCAATCCCATCACCTGGAAGTATGAATCTAACCATGCGATTATATGTGCTGAAGTCGAAGACGGTAGAAACCACTTGATTACCGATCATTGATGAAAACTGTTAACAAGTGCGAGAGAAATCACCATTGATGTCAATGAATCCCAAGGTACCAAAGTACAATCTGAATGAATGCGAATGAAGGAGCTGAAGTCGAGCACTTGGTGGAACCTCTCGATCCGGGATCAATGATGTGAAACCCCTGTCGAAAGCAAAGAGACCTACCATTAAGGAATGAAGGCTCTAAGGTACTAAATAATTTCTAAGTCTTATCCTAGATAATGAGTTGGAGTCGATGGAACAAGCCTCATCACAGGAGGGCCTTAATGTATCCCCCATCAATGACATGAAACAAGTAATAGATTTTGAGGGTGAAACAGAGTATGAATATAGGTTGAAACGGACATAGGGAAGGTCGACATAGTAAGAATGGACAATTGCAGATGGACGAATCAATAGAGGGCTCATGTGAACTTCTCTTGAACATATGAACGTCATGACCAAGGACTTGGCAGCACTGACTCAAAGACAACCCAAGATACAAACTTGTAGCAAGTCGAACGAGAGACAAATGGATTTCCCAACCTGGATTCAAATGACGAATAGGGGGTGTCATGTTCAAGAGCGACTCTTACTGCCATTAATATGAATATGAAAACACATCCATTTCCCAAAATTTCCCCCACCATTTCTGGCGAGTACCTCTTTATTTTTATGCAAGATTGAGGAGGATAACATATGCTTATTGATGCCCCCGGGGGGGGGCAGCTCAATTGGCAAGTGTCGTGAAAATGAAGTTCCATGAGGTTTCAAGTTCAACTCCCCCCGACTTACCTTGTGTGTCATGTAAGGGGCGTTGTGGGCACACTTGGAGGTTATAGTGGTAGCGGTTGGATAACACGGCCACATGTAATGCGAGCATGTGCCCAACTAGTTGCTGATTCCTCCAGACATAAAAAAATAATAATAATAATAATAAATAAATAAATAAAATAAAAACATATGCTTGTTGATGTAAGCTCATCCTTCGGACGAGTCCCTCGGAGTATGTTTAACGAACCCTAGGAATGAGTGGTTCGGTCCCATCACGGGTCTATCGATGTTTGTTTAATGAGTCCAAGGATAGAAAACTCAGGAGTTTTTCATGTTTTGAGAGTCTGAAAAACACTCAAAAAGAAATCTCCCAGTTCCTTTTTCGTAAGTAAGTCCGACGAGACTGAAAAAGTGATAAACTATTTCCCGTCAAATTTTTTCTTCAGATACTTTAACGAGCATGAAGAGAACAAGATCGCTCGACAATATTTTCTCTTTTATGGAGTGTGAAAAGATCTTAAAGGATACTCCTCTAGGGTCTTCGTTTTTGTGTTACCATACGAGTACGAAAAGATGAGAAAAATTATACTCAGTTACGTTCTCATATATTTTCGAGCGTGAGAACGAATGAAGACTGAGCTCGAGGTTTTTCTAAAAACCCTAAAAAGTAGTCGTACATGCGACAAAAAGAAAAAGAAAAAAAACACCCGTACTCCTTCGTTTTGGACTTCAAAGTTGCTACATCTGCAGAAAACCACACTCATAGGACTATTAGGGTATTAGGTTTTATAGACAAAATAACATAAAAAGATCAACAAAAGTGGTAAAAAGTGAATAAATATAGGTAAAAAATGGTTTTTACCATTTCATTGTGATTTTGCCAAACACTTTTCCCAATACACCTCATTTTCCCCCAAATTTCTTTGCTCGATCACAGGACACACAAGTGACCATTTGGCAAACTGTCTCCACCAATGAGGTAAGATCTTGATCTCTCACCTTTTCCATGGCTTGCTTTTAGTTTTTATTGGCAATTTTCAGGGTTTTAGGTCCATTTTAGGGCCATAACTTGCGTTCGAGCATTCTCGCAGGCTGGCCATGCGGGACCTGTGAGAATCTAGGATTCTCCCAGGTGGCCTTAAGGGCACCTGTGAGAATCTCGTACTGTGCTAAAGGGGCACCCTCAAGGGCCGAAAAACGAAATTTAAAATTGTCTATTGCTCAATAAAAATTATGCCAAGGTTTGAAATAAGTTGTTGACCCTTCTATTATGTCTCTTGTGCAAGTATTTGACCATCACAATGCTAGAGTGGCGAGAAACAGAACATGAGGAGGAGGATTCTATTGCCGGGAATGAACCGGGTACCTTCGTTTCCCTCTGAGACTGTGGGATCTTGAAATTCTTCAGGATTCTGGGCATGAGGGCCCAACTCAGATTGTTGGAATACCTGGTTCATATGTGGGACATGGACCAACAGTTGTTTCATGTGGGAGTCCACACATTGACCCTAGATATCGAGGATATCTATTTTCTAATAGGGTTATCACGGTGTGGGTACCATGCTAGCTTGACTGGTGGTCGAGGCGGTGGACACCCTATGAGTGAGTATTATCACCAGTACTGTGTTCCTGAGGCAGAAAGAAGCAAGGGCAAGGTTTCTATTTTTGGGGTCCAAAACTTGACCCTGCGAACCATCTTGTTCACTATAGCATGCATGGATGGGAGCGCGGCTCCACACATGTATCTCTAGAGCTACTTCAAATATGCCATAGAGTGCACAGAGCCTCGGGTCTTCAATTGGTCGAATGAATTTCTCCGCAGTATGAAGAGGCAATTGAAAAAGTGCAGAAGGGGCAACTTGAAGAAGTTTGGGTATGGATCACTTTTGGTGTCCTTCTTCCTCGAGAGGGTCCCATTACTGAGATTATAGGTTGATTGGGGTTTACTGACCCCACATAATCCAAGGATGCTGAGGTGGTGAAACCTCATGGCCCGACACGTAGCTAGGCCCATCATCAAGTACAATGATTCATTGTTTGACTGGTTGCGGCCCCAGATGCTGAGGATTGACGAATACGCATACGCTGGTTTGGATTTTCGAAGGGATCTAGATTTAGCCCTACATGAGGATGCTCAGTGGGGTGATTTAGGTAGGAAGTACATATTTTGTTCTTTTCAAATGTTTTTGTAATTTTTATCATATGAAATGTTTTGTGTTTATCCAAGAACTAACCAAAAAATCTATTTTTGATGAAACAGACGTGGGGCCATATCAACCTCCGGGAATTTCTCCTATTCAACGGTGAGGAGAGGCGGCTCCAGTGGCATGATGGGATGTCGAAGACTATGAGGCAGTGGAGCAGAACCTGGAGGGGTTGACTACTGACATCCCTGATATGACTATTGAGGAGATCCCTAGACATTATCAGCGCCATACTGTGGGGGTGTTTGATTCTATCAGTCGACTGCTTCGTAGGGTGGCCCAAGTAGTCGTGTGTTATCGTGAGCATCATTCGTGATGCTATTTTGTAGAATCCACGAGCTTCGTATTTTTGAGATTTTGGTCCTTGGACAGAAACTTTTTGTAAAAACTTTTGATCATTATATACATACGTACGAATTCTACCGGCTTATCTTTATAAATGTAATGTGTGATTGGTTTATAAATGGCCCAAATGCCTGTATAACACATAGTTAGCTAATGCATCAGTCAATGTATTTAGACATCTAGGAATGTGTTGATACTCGTAATAAAGTAGGACTTCGAATAGCATAGACATTACTTAGCTGCAGTACTATTAGTCGTGAATCGAGTCGTATAACCAGGTGGAAGATGCTAAGCGAAATAGCATCAATCAAAAATTTGACGACGACGCTATATTCTTCCATATTATTGGTCACACGACCCAGGCACACACCTCGCAGACTGACGAGTTCATTTGTAGGTGCATAAATTACCGATGTAGCAAAAGAAAGGTTCTGAGTACTGCGGCCAGGGCCATCGGTGAAGCCAATGTGGGGTAGAGAAGTCTCCAACATTGGAAAACACGCAAAACATAACATAAGCGGTCGAGGGCAGAGACTAGATAACGAAAAAACATACTACAGTAACACACAAAGAGTATGATACAATAAAATACAAGCACTCGTGCACATGTGATCTTAGGCATAGTACTTCTTTAAGTACAACCCATTTCTGGGTTCACTTAAGGGGATACCATCGTAGTCTATTAGCTCGTAATCTCCTTTATCCAAAACTCATCTGATGATATAAGGACCTCGCCACATAGCTTCAAATTTTCCAGGTCCTAGCATATCCCGATCTTGTTCATACAGAAGAACCAAATCACCTTCGAAGAAAATGTGTGGCCTGACATGTTTGTCATATTGGGATTTGACGCGTTTCTTCTGGGATTCTATAACCAGAGTGCCATCAAAACGGGTTTCGTCTAATTGCATAAGATACAATAGACGTTCTTCTTCGGTAGAAGTGTTCTAGAGAAGTTCGATGGCTAAATTTAGGGAGGGTATCTCACATTCAATCGGCAATATGGCTTCTAGACCATAAACTAATTGGAATGGTGTAAACCCGGTAGCAGACTTAACGAACATCTGATAAGCCCACAATGCTGAAAACAACATTGTGTGTCAACTGATTTTGTGAATCCCTATCATTCGTCGAAGAATGGTAATGAGGACCTTGTTTATTGCTTCGAATTGGTCGTTGGCTTGTGGGTAATAGGGTGTTGAGTTTTCATGGTGAAGACCCAACTTTTTAGTGAGTTCAGACATCATGAAGTTTCTAAAGTGGTTACTGTGATCAGTAATGATGGCCATAGGAACACCAAAATGAGCTATGATGTGATTGAATATGAATAATTCTGTGGTCTTTCCAGTATTGTCGAATGTTGGCATCACCTCGATCCATTTCGTAAAATAATCTATGGTTGCAATAATGTATCCATGCCCCCCGATCGAGTGAGGGTGACATGTCATGAAATCGATACCCCATTTTGCAAAAGGACCAACGGAGACCACAGGGTGTAGAGGAGCAGGGTGTGATAAGGTTTTATTGTTGTAGGTTTTGCAAGCGTGTCATTTTTGGACAACAATTATACAATCATTGAATAAAGAAGGCCAAAAATAACCCGTGCATAAGATCTTATGGGTAGTAGCATACCCATACATGTGACCGCCATAGGATCCAACATGGAAGTTTTTGAGGGCTTTCTCGGCTTCGTCAAATGTGAGGCAGCGTCGAAAAATGGAGTCAATCCCACGACGATAAAGAGTATCACCGAGGATAATATATTGACGAGTTTGGTAGCATATTCGACGATGGTCAGTGCTAGACAAATTGGGCTGGAAAGTCTGGGTGTAGAGATATATGATGATATCTCCGTACCAATGGTCATTGGAACTAATCAGGAAAAGGGATTCATCAAGTAATGAATCGGCTGCTACATTTTTCGTTTCAGAGCAGGGAAGGTCGCATATAAACTCGGCAAACACCAAGGATTTCTTGGACTTAGCACGTTCGAATTCTAAGTCAAACTCCTGGAGTATTATGATCCATTTGGAGTATTTTCCCCTGAGCAATTGGCGTGTAAAAATGTGCTACATATGGTTACATTTACAAATTACCATAGTCTTGCAAGAGAATATATAGTGTCGGAAATGTTGGACAGCTTGGACAACTACCAAGGCCAATTTTTCAACATGTAAATACTTGGTTTCGGTAGTTGCGAGACTCTAACTCAAGTAATAAATGACATGTTCGTCATGAGAATCATCCTCCTGGACGAGAACCATAGTGATGGTATATTCCGAGGTTGCGAGGTAAAGGAAATAATCGTGACTGTAATCAGGTGGGGAGAGTAGTGGGGTACATGTCAAAGACAGTTTCAAGGCTTCAAAAGCTGTGTTGGCAGTGGTGTCCCATATGAACTCAAAACCTTTCTTGAGTAGTCGCATAAATCCAAGGGTTAGCTTGTCATAGTTTGGGATGAAATGACAAAGAAATTTTTCCTTCCCTTGCAAACTTTGTAACTAGCGAAGAGAGGAAGGAGGAGGGATATTGAGAATCACCTCGACCTTCAAAGGATATACCCTGATCCCCTGACATGAAACAATAAAGCCTAGAAGTCGGTCAGATTCTACACAGAAAACACATTTGTGGGGATTCAAGCATATATGGTAAAACCGACATCAAAGGAAAATGGCACTGAGGTGTATTGGATGATCTACACGACGCATGGAATGAGTGGGTAAGTCATCGAAAGATGGCTGCACAATGTGCTTTATGTCATGAAAGGTGTAAGACATAGCACGTTGAAAATTTGCACCGGCATTCTTTAAACCGAATGGGAGTTTCCGATAGGCAAAAGTGCCCCAAGGACAAATACAAGTGGTCTTGTATTGGTCCGCTAGTATGATATTGATTTGATTATATCTAGAGAAACCATCCATCAGAGAGAAGATTTCACTTCCGACGTAATCGTCGACGATTTGGTCAATGAAGGGTGTAGGAAAGTTGTCTTTAGGACAAGCTTTGTTAATGTACCTATAATCAATGCACATGTGGATTGTGCCTTGTTTCTTATCGATGGGAAGAAGATTGGAAAACTAGTCAGTTAGAGCCACCGGGTAAATGAAGCCAGCCTTAAGAAGTTTCTCAACTTCAAGTTTGATAGAGGCCGCTTTACGTGGGTGGACCAGACGAAGTCATTGCCGGACGGGTTTAGCATCCGGGTATGTCTTAATCTCATGTATCAAAATGTCGGGGTCAATACCCGACATTTCTTAATAGCTCCAGGCGAAGACGTCACGAAATTATTGAAACAGAGACTTGTAGGTGACAACTTCATCATGGGAACACAAAGCTCTGATATGCACATTTTTGACAATTCTAGGTTTTATGGATATGTCGAGGGGGATGGTAGGTGAGACATTACTTAGGTTCCCTTCATAGAATAGATCATGTGTAGACCCGGGAACGATAGAAATGATGACAACGGTCGACGGGGTCGAGATCCATTGGTAACCCTCGATGGTGTGTTGTTCCAGGAAGAGGATGGAATGATGATGTCCATCATCCCAAGGGGTGTCTTCCATTGACATAACAGAAACAATCATCTCATCTGTGGGAAACATGACGCAGAATGGATCTGGAGATAAATCACCAAGAGAGGGGGTCAAAAGGGTTGCCAATTGAATGGCTTGATAAGAGGATTCAACCAGACTTAGTGGTATTTCGTCACCATATCAAAGATGATCACTTGGTTTGGGTACCATCCATGGGTCGTAATATGCAGGGGTTTCATGAATGGAAGTAGATATCATGTTGATCGAGGCAACAAATGGATGTGGAACATCGGGTGGTGGGATGGGGAAAGTGCTCATCAACAAGGAATATTTAAGAAGACCCACACCAACGTTCTTGTATCCAGGGGTTTTTTTTGCAATGAACGGTACGTTGCTGGTACGTGTATTGGAGTGGAAGAAGGCCAATTGGTCGACGGTCACTACTTTTCCTTGATGTGGGAAATGCATGACATAGAAAAGAGTCAACACAACTGCATGCATGGAATCAATCCAGCTATGGCCAAGTAGAAGGTTGTAATCGAGAGGAGCGTCAAAGACCTCCACTTCAACTTGGACTATTTTTCCTTCTAACGTAATAGGCAATGAAGGGAGGACACCGCAAGGCTTAAAACCAAATCCATTGAAGGATTTGAGTGTGTTGTGGGATTCATTCAAAGGAGGAGAGCTGATGGATTTACAGCAGGTGATAGACATGACACAAGTCGAGGTACCCTCATCAATTACCGTTCTACAGATTTTTTTGTCAGAGAAACTAACTTGTATTTTGGAATGTGAGTTGAGGGGGTAACCTTGGAATGTGATATTCCAAGTCAAAAATTATTAAATTTGTATCCGTAGGGTCAATTCCACCAATAGATTTCAATAGTGCCTTCCATTGTATAGGAAAACTCTGAAGGACTTCCAGGGCTGACATCGCGGATGGTGCTTGGGCCAGATCTTCGACAATACTGTAGTTATGGGCAACACGTGCATGAGGATTGAAAGCCTATTTTCGAACAACACGCTTTGGAGGAGGGCGAAGAACTGTATCTAGGTTCGGTCATTTGAGATGAAGAGTACTGTTGGTTGGAGTTGTGGGAGATGGTTGGACCAACGAAGGAGGTATCGCATCAACCTTCTCTTTGGAGGAAGAATAATCTTTGGCTTGAGTGGTAAGTGTGATGCCATTCTTATTGGAATCACTAGTACACATTAAGACATATGATGTATTGGATGGGGAAGGTTGGTCATGAATGACCAATTGGGCTTGTTGTTGAGACGGGAAGGGTTGTGATAAAACGGTAGGAGTGGGGGGTTTTGTCGTCCCTTGAAGGAACTTAGTAACCTTGGCTCGTCGTGGGAAATCCTTAGTGTAGTGATTATCATCGTAAATAAGACAAGGGTATCTGGGTTTGTGCTTATCCCTATTGTCAACAAGTGGTGTTTTAGTTTTCTCAGTTTGTGAATTATTTTTGTCCTCCTTATTCTTGCCCTTTCCTTTTCTGGATTTGTTTTTGTCGGCGGGGGTAGATTGAATAGAATTTACCTCAGAAGTCTTGTTGGTGGGAGGGGTAGGAGACGAAGCATTTTGAACATTAGAAGAAATGGGTTTGGGGTTGTTGCCAGAGGTTTGGATGTAATTAGGTTGGGCATGGAAAGTGCCAATCACACTTTCGGTTGCATGGGAAGGAGCAGGGGTAGTTGAAGTAGCGGAAGTAGAAGGACGAGGCGCATTAGTGAGTAAGTCGTAAAGAGTTCCTATTTGTGAGTAAACGAGGTCTAGGTATTGGGCATGACTGATTTCCTATTCTTCGGTGACCACTCCACCTTGTTTTTCACCTCGCTCAATTTTCAATTTTTGATACTTGAGATCTAAAGTTGCTTTTCTTCTCCTTCCAAAATCATAAAGCTCTGAAATCTTATCCCATGAATAGCAATGCTTTGTCACTTTCAAAAAAGGGTCCATTTTTCGCAAATATGTTTGTTCTTTTGGTTTTATTTCGGGGTCTCGCAAGTCGGACACTTTATTTTTTGAATTCACAAATACCGAGTCGCGAAAATGCGAACTCAGTTCTAATTTTCATCCAAGGCATTAACTACGATAGAACCTTTAACCCATGATTAGACGTCGTCGGGGTTTCGTGCCTCGGCATCCGTCAGACCTGAGTTTTTTTTCTTGCAGCCCCGATAGCCGAGAACGCGATGACTTTGTGATAACCTTGGTCGGAGACTAAGGGTAAAAAACTAACCATGGTTAAATTTGGTTCTCGGCACTTCGTCACGCGGTAATTTCTTTCATTGAGTTAAGGTGTCCAAAACTCCAATTCATGAAGATGTGACATAATTATAGAGAGATTAATTAGTCGCCTAATCTAAGATTTCCTTCTCTTAATTCGAGCCTTAATTATCGCCACATAGCGTTATCGCGACTCGGCATATCATTCTCCCAAAAGTTTGTCTTCGAATTCCCAAGTCGTGATATGGCGATTAGGTTAAGTTATATAATTAAGAATGCGCCAAATCACGGTTATTATTAATTAAGGTAAAACCGGCACTCTCAACCTCGCGAGTTGAATAGTCAAAGTGTCAAAAGGAAATTCACGATACAGCGAAAGACAAGAAAATTCTTTAAGTCGTTAAGATTTGAAATTCTAGAAAAATGAATTTAAGCGAGATACGTCCCGCGCATCGAGGTTGGCACACTTCATGAGGGATTTACTTACTCTCCATAACCCAATTGCCTGTCAAGCCACCGAACATTGATGACATTAATGAAGAATTAGGGTAAATCCACGAATAAATAAGATCGGATTTATACATTAAATTTGGTTTTATTTTGCGATTTGACAGACTTATTTCAAAAGGTACAGAGTTTTCATATATATACGATAATTTCATTCTTTTTAAACATTTCTCATAAGCGCACAGAGCTCACCTTACTCCGAGGGAACTCATTTCCGCATGTATACACAGGTCTATTGCAGAAGAGAAAAAAAGAAAGCGTCAGCCATGGCTCCAAGGAGAGCAACGAAAGCGAATGTCGAGGTTGCAGCGCAGGGTCCAGACAGCGTCTCAGATACTTCACCTCGGACTGGCGGCTCAATACCCACCTGGTCATTTATTTCATACATTCTACAATCCGATTTGGTAAACTATTCAGACTCAGATGACGATGACAATGATATTGTAAAGGACGACCTGAACACTAAGTACAAGACAATTTTTCAGTCGGGGATGCACCTGGTTGCAACTAGACCTCGGTTTCTCCCATACTATGACATGATCCGATGGGCATTGGATCACATCGACCTACCCACCAGAACTATCCTAAATGACCGACGAACCACGGTCGGGACTTTCAGACCAGAGCATATCCAATCTATGTATAAGCTACCAGTGACTTCTCAATATATATATGGCAATGAATTCCTGGAGGAATTCAAAAAGAAGGAGTGCGAAGAATATGATAAAACCATGCCTGGTTTGATAAAAGATTGGGTTTCGCGCTCCGCGACATTCCGAGCGAATGACAAGGGCGTGTATTCAATTTCTTCACTGGAGCCACAGTATATGTATGTGGCGATGATGACATGCTAACTTTTCGGAATTGAGGATACCATGCATTTTTACATCCAGTGGGTACCTCTCATCTTTCGGGTAGCAGAAGGTTTCTCATTTAATTGGGCGAAGATGCTCTCCGACAATTTGTTCAACAGGGTCACAGAGTACCGGGAGAAAAAAGCAGTCGAGAGACCATATGGATTCTTCATGTCTGCGTATATCATGGATGCAATATGCTCCATGACACCTTTTACTTTGATGAATTGGGCTTGGAGTCCAACCCAAGAAAAAACTGTGCATGAGTACCATGACAAGCTGTGGGAAAATAGTGCAAATAAGTTTATTTATGAGATTTTCAACTGGGTGATGGTGCCCCTGCACATCGCCATTTTTTGTCTTTCGCCACCCCGCATCTCGGATAGCATTCCTGCGAATCTGAGCAGTATCGTGGACTAGTACGTAGAAGAAGAATTCTCCTATTTTAGAGTTTTCGGAGCTGCTGTTCCTCCTCTGGCGCTACCGCTGTTCATCCCTGACAAGATGGCCTGTCGTGAGATTGCTCGACAAACAGTGATTGGAGGAGTGAGTAAAGAGCTCAAAGCGTCATCAAAGAAGGTATGGTCGTTTTTCCCTGTTCGGCTTAATTCCTATTCCTTATTAGATTTCAAACATGCTAAGGATGAGGTTGCAACCTTAGAAGACTTGAGCCTAGTCTCTATTGAGTACAAAAAGCATGATCCTCAGAGGACTGTAAGCACCCATTTGGGAAATTGTGGATTAAAAAGGTTTGAACATGAATGCTCACCCTCGGATGATGTTTTCCGAGGGGCGAGGTCCTATGTGGAAGTGCAATTTCGAATCAGATCTCTAGCACCCGAAGACAGGGCCTCTATTTAAAATTTCAGGAGCATATGAAAAAATGTCTCCCCGTGGTGCTAGGAGGTTTGGGACTTTCGAAGGATAAAGAGAAGGAGGCTGACTTTTTGGGTACCGATTTGTAAATTGAGTTTTGGCATTAAGAAGTTAATACAAGAAAAATTTGAAGATTCCCGATCCCGTCCCAACTGTATTACAAGTTTGTTTTCTTTATGTTTCATGTTTCATTTTTCTCTACTTCTCATAATCGATGTGTAGTGCTATACTTTAGTACGACCACTACTATAGCGAAGGAATTTCACCTTTTTGTAATTGGTTATTGTCTTTCCTCTGCACCAGCTATCAGCAGGTGTAAGACCAATTTGCATTTACAGAATTATATGATCATTTACACTATATCGGTTATTTCCATACTAATATCTTCTTCTATGTATGTGTGAGTTTTCTATTAAAAGGAACTTCACGTATCTGCAGCTTAATGTTTTTCTTTCATACTCGTCTTTTTATTAAAAGCAATACTGTTATGGGAAAAGGCCTTCTGTTTGGTTTTCTATTTTATTCTTAAAGTTAAAATTTCTCTTTCTAAAGACCAAATTGAAATAGCGTTAAAATCTCTCTTTAAATCATTCCTTACTAGTAATATTCCTCAATGACTGTCCCTGCAGCTACTCAACCTAACATTCAACCCAGACTCTCTAATCAAAATCATATCGCTTTAAATCTTTTCGATACAATCCTTAAAACTGCTAACACCCGGGAGGAATTAGAACTTTCATGGGCAGCCATTGAGCGTGATATAACTGCTCAAGAGCAGTTGGAAGCTAGACGACGAGAACGTAGAAATATGCTCTAGTTTCTCATACCGAAGGTGACTTTATCTTCATATACATCTTTTACATACTTTCGAATGCCTTGACACTGTACTCTAAGCCTTAGTACAGACTCAGGAACAACATCTTTCTGGCACCGTTGTCGGGGAACGAAGTTACAAAATCTTTTCCCTGGGAAAACGACAAACTATTTCGTTGATAGTGTTGCTCTTTGATAGTGAACATAGAGTGCACACCGTTTTAAGGCTTGTTTTAAATATTTCACTTGGCGACTCCACTGAAACACAAACTGGCGTCTGGTAGAAAGCATACCAGACAAAACCCGGATGGAAAGCCGATTACGCCTGTCAATGATCCTGAAAAATTTTTAAAAGCAAGAGGCTCATCTGAGGCAACCGCTACTGTTCATAAGCCCAAAAATCCAATTTTGAAGACTAAATGCCCTTCAGAAACTCCTACTTCCTATAGCCCTTTGTCTGATACCAGAGATCCGAAAACAGACTATTCTGAATTTAGGAGTGAGATCCATCAATCTTTCACATCTGTAAACAAGGGAAAAGGTCCTTTAGAAAGATCATTGTCATTTGACAGACCAACCTTTCTTCAACAAAACTTCCCAGTCTCACCTGATTCAAAAGAGTGTGTTACACCCTCATTCCCTACTCCCAAGTCGATGGCAGGCGTCGGAGGAGCAGGAAGTAATGTCCCTCCTCCCAGAGTATTTGCGAAAGTAGCAGTAAGATACGCTCCCCTCGTTTTACCCGCTCACCTCCATGATTTACCTGAAAACTACATTAAAAATCTTCCTAAGTTCACTCGGGAGGGAGATCTAACCGCAGTCGAGCATACAAAATTTTTTTACCAGTTCGCAGACATCTGTGGTATTGAACACGAGGATGTTTATTCGAGGCTTTTTGTACAGACCTTTGAAGGACAGGTCCAAACTTGGTTTAGGAGCCTTCCCACAACTTCTATTCGTACATATGATGTACTGGAAGATGATTTCATCACACAGTGGGGAGAGCGAAAATATCACTTATATTACCTTACCGAGTTTGGGTCTCTTAAGAAAAAGAACTCAGAAACAGTTATGGAATTTATTCTGAGATTTAACAAACTGTATAATAAAATTCCAGCCGCTGTTAAACCTTCTGAACCCTCAGCCAAAGTAACCTTTGCGGGAGCTTTCGAACCTGATTTTGCATTGCTTTTGCGAGAAAGAAGAGGAGCTACACTGAATAGAATGCAAGACGATGTTGTCGAAATAGAATCTAATATGATGGCTTCTGGTAAGTTGAAGGCTAAAGTAGAAACAGTCAACCGGGATAATAGACGCTATAGGGAACCAGCAGGTCCTTCCGGGTCAAATAGATACACTGACGAAAGAGTGGATGATATGGCCTAAATAATTAAAGATCTGTCTACCAAAATCTCTAGGATGGAGTTGGATCAGGCTAAAGATGATTCTTCTAATAAAAGGGACTTCAGGAGAAACCCAAATCCCCAAAATCAACATAGGCAAATAAAGAATGAAGATCAAAAATACAAGCTCCACTAAAAAACAAAAATTTTATAGGAGCAAGTGACCTCCAAGATTTCGGAGATTCAGAAGATGAAGTTGCATGTTTCATGGATGAGTGTTCGCAGCCATTTCTGACTAGGGAATACTATGAGAAATCCTTAAATACTCCTCAACCGTCTAATGAAGAAGAATAAGGTGATCATACTGACCTCTGCGTATCTCAACCAGAAACATAAATGATAGCGGTTGATTTTCAACCCAGATACAATCTGAGATAAAAAAATAATCCCACCTCAACTAACCAACCTAAGAAAATCCTGCCAAGGGATCAATCTCATGAAACTCCTTTGGAAGAGACATTGTTACCCAGCAATAAAGTCAACATAACAAAGACTCAAGAGTCTGAGGTAAAAAAAGATGAAACCCAAACAAAGGAAACATGGACGATAGATAAAGTTACATCTGTGACTAAGGTCACGAGTGATAAAGTGATCTAGACAAACGAGTCGGAAGAAAAAATCTCGGGAGTCTTATCCAAAGAAACGGACAAGGCCAATACATCTTACAATTTTGAAAATGAACTAAATAAAATTAAGATACCGATTCCTTTGGTAGAATTAGCAAAAAACCCCACTTATCGGAAGCAAATTGCCAAAGTGATGGGCGTTTACGAGCCAGAAAGTCACTCCGACGTTATCAACCTAGAAGATGACAGACCCAACATCACCTTTGGTCCTCATTTTGAGGGATTCAAAGACAACATCGCTCCTTTCTATATCACCCTGAATATACATGACCAGTTACTGCATAACTGCATGTTAGACTCCGGGGCTTCACATAATGTTATTCCCAAAACTATAATGGAGAGGCTGGGGCTCTAGATCACTAGACCCTATGGAGACCTATACTCGTTTGACTCAAGAAAGGTTAAATGTATGGGAATGATAAAAGATCTGGTAGTTACCCTGGCTCAGGTCCCGGTCAAGAGTATCCTGATGGATGTGGTTATTGCAGATATTCCCCCCAAATATGGTATGTTGTTATCCAGATCATGGGGAGACAAGTTGGGAGGTTCTCTATAATTAGACATGTCATATGCCACAATCCCAATTTTCGGTGGATAGTTTACCCGTTTGTACCGAGAAACGAGATTGGCGTATACTGTCAGTGATCCTCAGAACCCAAATAACTTTCCCATTTACATTGCGGACCAAGATCTGGGGAATTGCATATTGTCTTTTAATGATGGTTTATATGGATGTCCAGAAGAACTTGATATGAAGCAAGAAGAGCTTAGCCCATTGACTGAAGAACTATGCAAAAGTGGTATCTGGAAAATGTACTTCGATGGCACTTCATCTTCTGAAGGAGCTGGTGCTGGCATACTTTTGGTAGCACCTGAAGGTAAGTTTACCGTTCCTTTCTCATATCGCTTGCAGTGGGACATAGATTACACCAACAACGTATGCGAGTATGAAGCATTAATCTTAGGTTTA
>ML778211.1:395453-408065 GCA_009831015.1 Picea engelmannii
TTAGGCAGAAGCTCAGGCAGTTTAACCCCATTTTGTTGCCTATTATTGAAAAGGAAGTTAAGAAGCTCTTAGATGCGAAAATAATTGTACCTCTAAGATACTCAGACTGGGTGGCAAATTTGGTCCCTGTTAGAAAAAAGAACAGAGAAATCAGACTGTGTGTAGATTTCCAGAACTTGAACAGGTCCTCTTTTAAAGATAATTATCCACTTCCTAAAATGGATCACGTCCTGGAAAGGGTAGTTGGAGAAAATTGGATGTCTATGATAGATGGGTTTTTTGGGTACAACCAAATCTCCATGAACGAGCAAGACAGAGAAAAGACTGCTTTCACCACACCATCGGGTACATTCATGTATGATAAAATTCCTTTTGGTTTAATGAATGCAGGGGCTACCTTCCAGCGCGCCATGGATATCGATTTCGTTGGGGAAAGAGATAAGTTTGTAGTAATCTACCTTGACGATTTGACGGTTTTTTCTAAAACCGATGAAGAACATTTTATCCATTTAAAACAAACTTTCAAAAAATGCCGCATGTATGGTCTGTCTTTGAACCCAAAGAAATCACATTTCGCTATGCAGGAAGGTAAGATTCTGGGGCACATCGTATTTAAAGATGGGATCAAGATTGATCCTAAGAGGGTTGAAGCGATACAAACTATCAGTATTCCTAGAAACGTTAAAGAAATTCAATCTTTCTTAGGTACAATAAATTTTTTACGAAGGTTTATACCAAATTTCGCTGAGATTGTCAAATTAATCACAGGAATGCTGAAGAAAGATAGCAGAGTAAATTGGACGACCGAGGCTAAAGCGTCGTTCGAGCATATTAAGAAAGCCATCAGCGAGGCACCAGTGTTAACGAGCCAGATTACTTGAAAAATTTCCTCATCTTCTCATTCGCTTCTCAACATACTATCGCCGCGGTGTTGCTGCAAAAAGATGATGAAGGCTTCGAACGCCCGATCATGTTTTTTAGCAAGAGTCTTAGAGACGCCGAGCTAAAATATGATATAATAGAAAAATAGGCGTACGCAATGGTGAAAGCACTAAAATCATTCATAACTTACGTTCTACATTCAAAAATTATTGCGTACATACCAACCAGTGCTATGAAGGATATATTGGTATAGCCGGATAGTGATGGAAAACGAGGGCGCTGGCTCGCTAAAATACAAGAATTTGATCTAGAAATCAAGCCAACTAAATTGATAAAAGGAAAGGGTCTAGCCAAACTCTTGGCTGAGTCGAACCTTAGAGCTCTTGACATCAATTGCCTACAAGGGGAAGACGAAGACGCACATTTGCAAGAGCCGGATGACCAGACATATCCAAACAAGGTTGAAGAAAAATTCATGTCGTCAGGCTGGTATAAGCATATAGTTTTCTATTTGTTAAACCTGAAATGTCCATATGGACTAACACTAGCCAAATACAGAACTTTAAAACTCCATGCTGTAAAGTATTGCATCTCAGAGAATCAACTATACTGGAAGGATCCACTCGGGTTCTTACTAGTCTGTTTGATTGAGACGAAAACTCCACGGGTCATAGAGGAATTTCATGGAGGAATCTGTGGAGGACACCATGCATGGAGAGCCACAGCCTACAAGATCCTGAGGGCCGGATATTATTGGCCGAAACTATTTTCGGACGTTAATGCCAAAGTACGTGCCTGTTACTCATGTCAAATATTCACTGGTAAGCAGAAACTCCCTGCACTACAACTCGTTCCAGTCAAAACTGAAGCCCCATTTCAACAATGGGAATTAGACTTTATAGGAGAAATTAATCCCCATTCCAGTGCTCAGCATAAGTGGATCTTAACGGCCACAGATTATTTTACAAAGTGGGTGGAAGCAATTCCGACCAAAAGGGCAACAGACTCGGTGGTGATTGACTTCTTGGAAGATAACATCTTATCAAGATTCGGGTGTCCCCGAAAAATTGTTACCGACAATGCCCAGGCCTTCAAATCCATGGCTATGATCGACTTCTATAAGAAGTACAGTATCATTCTCGGTCATTCCACTGCTAATTACCCTCAGGGAAATGGGCTGGCTGAATCATCTAACAAGAGCCTAGTAAACGTAATCAAAAAAGTACTAAATAAAAAAAAGAGGTCCTGGCATGTACATTTGAAGTATGCGTTGTGGGAAAACCGCATCAGCACTAAAAGGTCTATCGGCATTTCCCCTTTTCAGATGATCTATGGGACCGAGGCGGTTCTGCGTATAAACTTAACGTTGCCAGTGATGAAATTATGGCAGGATCAGAACGAAGAACCCAATCATGTAACCAGGATAATTAACCAGCTGATTGAGGTTCAATAGCTCAGAGTGGAGGTTGATGAGAAAATACAAAAATACCAGGACGATATGAAAGCATTGTTTGATCTTAAGGCAAAGGACAGAGAGTTCCTCCCAGGCGATTTGGTGTTAAGATGGGATACGAGAAGGGAAGAAGCCGCGAAGCATGGCAAATTTGACCAACTTTGGTATGGACCATTCAGGGTCTCAGCTCCAGAAGGAAAAAATTCCTTTCTTCTGGAAAATATTGATGGGGAAGTTCTCAACGCCCCTGTCAACGGGTGATATCTAAAGCACTACATGACGTGACAATCGTCGGATAGAAAAGAAAATAAAATAAAAAAAATAAAAAATTATATATATATATATATATATATATATATATATATATATTTGTAAATAAATAAAGCTTATTATGAGTTTTTGTACATATTTATGTTTTTGTTCAAACATTTATTTTCAATTTTTGGTTTTCGTCCTTAAATTTTCAACACATTTTCAAATCAGATTTGTATTCGTTTTTGTAGGATTCCAGCCTCAGAAGAAGCTAACAGAAAAATAATGTGCAGGCCGGTGTGGATAATAGAACAACATAAATTAGGTGATACATAAGATAATTCATAGTCCACGAGGAAATTGAAAAGACAGAGGTCATGAAAGGCTGTTTAAGCAATCTGAGGTAATATTGTTCAAATTGCAATATAAAAGGTTAGATAACAGGATTATTTTTGGCTTTGATCTTCAAACTAAATTTGAATAAATATGTTAAACCAAAAGCAGTCAGTCATAATTTTTGTTCCCAAATGCATTCGAAAACTAGTCCAGAATTGTTGTGACCGTGTTTATATTAAACCATTTAATTGCTGCCTTGTTTTCTGTCTATATTTGGGCCTAACTTTTAGTGAGTCACTATCTTCCCAAGCCTTTGGGAAGGGATAAAGATTTTTGGTTTCAAACCTCAGGGATTCTGAAGCAGATCTTAATAAGAAAGCTGGTCTTCACAACTACTTGATCCTCTGCTAAGCTAAGGAACGTTTATAACAATCCTAACTTTCCTAGGTTTTTCAATAGCGTCCGAAAAATCAAAGCTTGCTCGAACAGGATGTTCCTTAAGATTTTATTTTTCTCCCTTGTCTCCCTAAGAACTAAAGGTCTTGTGAGGGTCAAAGGAAGGTTGATACCGAGTAATCAAAATAAGTTGACAGACCTTTGATAAAAAATATTACACAGATCTCAGCCCTGATATAAACTGATTTCTCCCATCTTCATGTTTTAAAAAGTAAATACTGAGACAGGTGGTGAAAGGAAATTCAGTAATGATTGCCCCCACCTAGTCCATTAAGACGATGAAAGGAAATTCAGAAATGATTGCCCTCGTCTTAGCGTTTAAATGCATAAATATTTTCCGAAGCGGTGAAAAGAAATTCAGTGAAAAAGGTTCAGACAACTTCACCAAGGTACTAAACAGGCTCGCTGGCAGTGAAGCAATGTCTGAGAGATCTGTAAGGCTGTTATACGTAAACATCAAGATACTCTGGTAATCAACGCTTCCTGAAAACCTGACCATTTCCCCAAATTCCGACGGGACTTCCCTATTTTAGATTATATAATATCATTCTTTTGATGCAAGCTAAGAATCACAAGACCTTTTGAATATCCTAGGAGCGTTACGACTGTCTTAAAGCGTTCCCCAAACTTAGTAGCGAGAAAGGGAGAATTGTGAAAGTGACTTCAGCTGTGTTTAGAAAAAGTATCTGAGTTCGAAAAAAAAATTCTGGGGTTCCAAGCGAAATTTCCCTCCCCTTCTATCTTTTTCCTTGATTTTTCTGTTGATATTAGCCTATGACTCCATTTACCCAATTTTGGCACCTGGTATACTGTTCTTCCTGCCTCACAGGGAAGCGGGATCCCTAGTTGGAGCCTATGTTGAAGCCACCCTTGTTTTTCACCTCGCTCAATTTTCAATTTTTGATACTTGAGATCTAAAGTTGCTTTTCTTGTCCTTCCGAAATCATAAAGCTCTGAAATCTTATCCCATGAATAGCAATGCGTTGTCACTTTCAAAAAGGGGTCCATTTTTCGCAAATATGTTTGTTCTTTTGGTTTTATTTCGGGGTCTCGCAAGTCGAACACTTTATTTTTTGAATTCACAAATACCGAGTCGCGAAAATGCGAACTCAGTTCTAATTTTCGTCCAAGGCATTAACTAGGATAGAACCTTTAACCCATGATTAGATGTCATCGGGGTTTCGTGCCTCGGCATCCGTCAGACCTGAGTTTTTGTTCTTGCAGCCCCGATAGCCGAGAACGCGATGACTTTGTGATAACCTTGGTCGGAGACTAAGGGTAAAAAACTAACCATGGTTAAATTTGGTTCTTGGCACTTTGTCACGCGGTACTTTCTTTCATCGAGTTAAGGTGTCCAAAACTCCAATTCACGAAGATGCGACATAATTGTAGAGATATTAATTAGTCGCCTAATCTAAGATTTCCTTCTCTTAATTCGACCCTTAATTATCACCACATCGCGATATCGCGACTCGACATATCATTCTCCCAAAAGTTTGTCTTCGAATTCCCGAGTCGCGATATGGCGATTAGGTTAAGTTATATAATTAAGAATGCGCCAAATCACGGTTTTTATTAATTAAGGTAAAACCGGCACTCGCAACCTCACGAGTTGAATAGTCAAAGTGTCAAAAGGAAATTCACGATACAGCGAAAGACGAGAAAATTCTTTAAGTCGTTAAGATTTGAAATTCTAGAAAAATGAATTTAAGCGAGATACGTCCCGTGCATCGAGGTTGGCACACTTCACGAGGGATTTAATTACTCTCCATAACCTGATTGCCTATCAAGCCGCCGAACATTGATGACATTAATGAAGAATTAGGGTAAATCCACGAATAAATAAGATCGGATTTATACATTAAATTTGGTTTTATTTTGCGATTTGACAGACTTATTTCAAAAGGTACAGA
This sequence comes from Picea engelmannii, assembly GCA_009831015.1. Taxonomy (NCBI): domain Eukaryota; kingdom Viridiplantae; phylum Streptophyta; class Pinopsida; order Pinales; family Pinaceae; genus Picea; species Picea engelmannii. The sequence continues at coordinate 400,746 of ML778211.1, forward strand.
GTTTTCATATATATACAAGAATTTCATTCTTTTTAAACATTTCTCATAAGCGCACAGAGCTCACCTTACTCCGAGGGAACTCATTTCCGCATGTATAGACAGGTCTATTGCAGAAGAGTGAAAAAGCAAGCGTCAGCCATGGCTCCAAGGAGAGCAACGAAAGAGAATGTCGAGGTTGTAGGGCAGGGTCCAGACAACGTCTCAGATACTTTTCCTCAGACTGGTGGCTCAATACCCACCTGGTCGTTTATTTCAGACATTCTGCAATCCGAGTTGGTAAACTATTCAGAATCAGTTGACGATGAAAATAATATTGTAAAGGACGACCTGAACACTAAGTACAAGACAATTTTTCAGTCGGGGATGCACCTGGTTGCAACCAGACCTCGGTTTCTCCCATACTACGACATGATCCGATGCGCATTGGATCACATCGACCTACCCACCAGAACTATCCTAAATAACCGACGGACCACAGTCGGGACTTTCAGACCAGAGCATATCCAATCTATGTATAAGCTACCGACAACTTCTGAATATATATATGGCAATGAATTCCTGGAGGAATTCAAAAATAAGGAGTGCGAAGAATATGATAAAACCATGCCTGGTTTGATAAAAGATTGGGTTTTGCGCTCCACGACATTCCAAGCGAATGACAAGGGCGTGTATTCAATTTCTTCACTGTAGCCACAGTATATGTATGTGGCGATGATGACATGCCGACTTTTCGGAATTGAGGATACCATGCATTTTTACATCCAGTGGGTACCTCTCATCTTTCGGGTAGCAGAAGGTTGCTCATTTAATTGGGCGAAGATGCTCTCCGACAATTTTTTCAACAGGGTCACAGAGTACCGAGAGAAAAAAGCAGCCGAGAGACCATCCGGATTCTTCATGTCCGCGTATATCATGGACGCAATATGCTCCATGACACCTTTTCCTTTGATGAATTGGGCTTGGAGTCCAACCCAAGAAAAAACTGTGCATGAGTACCACGACAAGCTGTGGGAAAATAATGCAAATAAGTTTATTTATGAGATTTTCAACTGGGTGATGGTGCCCCTGCACATCGCCATTTTTTCTCTTTCGCCACCCCACATCTCGAATAGCATTCCTGCGAATCTGAGCAGTATCACGGACTGGTACGTAGAATAAGAATTCTCCTATTTTAGAGTTTTCGGAGCTGTTGTTCCTCCTCTGGCGCTACCGCTGTTCATCCCTGACAAGATGGTCTTTCGTGATATTGCTCGACAAATAGTGATTGGCGGAGTGAGTAAAGATCTCAAAGCGTCATCAAAGAAGGTATGGTCGTTTTTCCCTCTTCGGCTTAATTCCTATTCCTTATTAGATTTCAGACATGCTAAGGCTGAGGCTGCAACCTTAGAAGACTTGAGCCTAGTCTCTATTGAGTACAAAAAGCATGATCCTCAGAGGATTGTAAGCACCCATTTGGGAAATTGTGGATTAAAAAGGTTTGAACACGAATGCTCACCCTTGGATGATGTTTTCCGAGGGGCGAGGTCCTATGCGGAAGTGCAATTTCGAATCAGATCTCTAGCACTCGAAGACAGGGCCTCTGTTTTAAAATTTTAGGAGCATAGGAAAAGATGTCTCCCCGTGGTCCTGGGAGGTTTGGGACTTTCCAAGGATAAAGAGAAGGAGGCTGAATTTTTGGGTATCGATTTGTAAATTGAGTTTTGGCATTAAGAAGTTAATACAAGAAAAATTTGAAGATTCTCGATCCCGTCCCGACTGTATTACAAGTTTGTTTTCTTTATGTTTCATGTTTCATTTTGCTCTACTTCTCATAATCGATGTGTATCTCTATAGTTTAGTACGACCACTACTATAGCGAAGGAATTTCACCTTTCTGTAATTGGTTATTGTCTTTCCTCTGCACCAGCTATCAGCGGGTGTAAGACCAATTTGCATTTACAGAATTATATGATCATTTACACTATATCGGTTATTTCCATACTAATATCTTGTTCTGTGTATGTGTGAGTTTTCTATTAACAGGAACTTCACGTATCTGGAGCTTAATGTTTTTCTTTCATACTCGTCTTTTTATTAAAAGCAATACTGTTACGGGAAAAGGCCTTCTGTTTGATTTTCTATTTTATTCTTAAAGTTAAAATTTCTCTTTCTAAAGACCAAATTGAAACAACGTTAAAATCTCTCTTTAAATCATTCCTTACTGGTAATATTCCTCAATTACTGTCCCTGCAGCTACTCAACCTAATATTCAACCCGGACTCTCTAATCAAAATCATATCGCTTTAAATCTTTTCGATACAATCCTTAAAACTGCTAACACCCGGGAGGAATTAGAACTTTCATGGGCAACCATTGAGCGTGATATAACTGCTCAAGAGCAGTTGGAAGCTAGACGACGAGAACGTAGAAATCTGCTCTAGTTTCTCATACTGAAGGTGACTTTATCTTCGTATACATCTTTTACATACTTTCGGATGCATTGAAACTGTACTCTAAGCCTTAGTACAGACTCAGGAACAACACCACCCATGGCAATGTCACAACCGATGTCATTCACGAATGATTTCGTGAACCACTCTGCCAGCAACTAATCGGGAAGTTCGAGTTTGATGAGACGTCATCTCCGTTGCCACTCATGAACTTGATCAGAGATATGAGTGGCTTTAGTCTGTTTGAAAGAACTCAAAATCTCGGTTCCCGTTTCATAGCGAATCGGTAACTGGTAGTGGGTGAGGAAATCCATAGAAAGGGTGTTGAAGTCGGTGAAGAAGCCTCGTGGTAATTCTATATACCACTTTGCGGCAGAACCTGTGAGGGTTCACTGAAAAAGATGTAAACGAATAGAGTCATCCATCAAGGATTTGGATGAGCACCAGAGGCGAAAAGTCATTACATGATTGTTCGGGTCCTCTCCTGGCTTACCATCGAATTTAGGTATATCGGATGGTAGTTTGGCTGGTATGGTGGGCCATTGAGGAGAGTGAAGGATCGGATCATTTAAAATTCTCAACAGATCTGGGAGATCTAGGGTGGCTAAAAAAGGTAATTGTCTATTCACATGCGGGTACTGGTGACTTTGAGGAGGAAGTCTCGTCGGTAAACCAATGGGACCATAAGTAGTTTTCATATAATACGAAGATCCTGGCAGATTCAATTGTTGGTGTGGAAGCAAGTAATTCATAGGGTTGTACCCTTGAACAGGGGTGTGGGGTGGATCATTTGAGCCCCAAATAGGATTAGATGTACCTGGATAGGGTTGGCCTATACTAGGGGGTATGATGGAGGTAGGATGAGGTTGTTTCCCCCCAGTTGAGTGAGGATTATGTTGTATAAGATGATTCCAATACTGGGCCAAGGATGGAGGTATGTTTTTTCCATAGGGTGGGTTCAGTGGGGGTTTCCCTCCAATCGAGGGTTGCGTCCCAGTTGGGATTTGTCCTGCAAAAGGGGGTTGAGTTTGGCCTCCTTGGTGAAAATGTCCACCGATGAGAATCTGGTAATTCAGTGTGAACAATGGAATGGTGCCACTAGGATTAGTGCCTTGATAGAGGATGGAAGAGGTCCTCTGAAAGGGGGTGGAGGAAGTGTCATAATGAAACCGGGAAGATGGTGCCCAGAAGGAGTGGAACCGCCAGGAGTCCCAGATGAGATTTTTGTAGGAGTGGGAATAGAAGCATTCAACGTATGATATCCAGGTGGAAGTGGTGGGGTGTTTCTGGGCAAAAGCGGTGTGCCAATGGGGGCTTGTCCAGCCATTGTAATCCTAGTATGAGGATTTGTAGTATCCGGGACCATTGTGTAATGGACCGTTTGTAGCGGGAGAGTCAAGATGTGGTTAGCTAGCGGGGTGTCTATACCAGGAAAATAATAGGTAGTAGTAAAAGGTATTGTTCCTGGATCATATGTTTTGGGTAGCTCAGTTGCGACAGTGATATCAACGCCTACTCCTGAGCCAAAGAGATCCCGTCTAAAAATTCCAATAGTCCAAAAAGGATCTTGACCCTCAGGTCCTATGAAAGGTCCGATTAGTGATCCAGAGGACTAAACAACTAGATCTCTAGAAGAATTCACTTGAAAAATACGTCTCTCAGAGGTTGTATGAAGTCGGAATTCCTCTCAAGAATTAGTAATTTGGAACCATTCTAAAGAGTTAGTTCTTTCCACTTGTGGAGTGGTGACGTCTTGGACTTCACTCTGTTGAGGAGATCCCTCCAGTGGGTTGGTAGGCAAGGGTTGAGAACCTTCCATATTTTCTAGAGGTAGGCCTTGCATTCTACGTGAATGGCATGGAGGGTTAGTTGTGATCGAGTTAGAATCTTACGAAATAAATTCTATGGCCAATTTGGGTAAACAAACAACATGTGCTAGTAAAATCTAGGAAGAAAAAACCAAACAAACAAGACCTTCCAATTTCAAAGTCACTAGTTGGTGATGAAATCCAATGTTGCGATGACAAGACAAGAAGGGGCTGGGCTAGGTTGGAAAAGTTATGTTGACAACCTTCTTAATGGAATTACACCTTGGTACAAGCTCCCACACATAATCATGGGTATACCCTCCAAGGAGACCGAGTGATTTTGGCCAACGTCGATTCCAGGTATCTCGAAGACTTTCCCCTTCACATTCACCTTGTGTAAGACCCTAAAAAGATAGGCTACTATGGTTACCACCAACAACAATAATGCATGGGGGAACAATCGACCGTCCGATCCACACACAAGGGCAGGGTATCTAGCCCGAAAGCATCTTGAGAGACTTCCACTCATCATTTTGGGTATACCTTCAAGTGACCCTTGTAATACGTGCAATCTCTACACCGATATCAACAAAGCAGGGTGAGTAACTCTGTCAATCTCAATGTGACCTTGGGTTTGAACCTTGTGTGAGAAGGGATTCCTAAGACAAAATGTTGCAAATGGAATTTGACACTCCTTATCACAAGATTCTATTGTATGTTGTGTTCTTTGGAGAGTGTGTCTCACTACCTATTCCAAAGCTCTAGCCTAGCTAATGTTGGTGTAAATGAGTCCTAGAAAACGTTACTAGTTGAATTTTAAAATTGCGCAATGTTATTATAGGCTGTTGTTACTCAAAAGGAGATAGAAATGAAACTGATGTTGTGTGAGACTCTGACCCAAAAATGCATAAATAGGAATGAATGATACAAAATTTGTAGTTCGATGAATCCTATTTACAAGAGGGAGAGAGGAGTTTTCTGGAGCGATGTGAACTACAACGTATGATCTTCTCTGAAATATAATATCAAACAACCATAAACAACGCAAATTCTCTATTGATTCTTTTTCAGTACCTGAATGCCAATGTTTTTTGAATACAAAGTTGCTTTAAAAAGAAAATGTCTTTAATTTTTTGTTAGAAACCAAACAACAGGGGTGGATCTAAGAAAAACAAGAAACCTAGGAAAAGGAAATATACAATCAAAAACCCAAACCAATCTTTCAATGAAGACAAAAATAACAAACTAACAAGACCAGTCTCTTCAAATGCATATGGGTAAAATTTTTCCAAGTAATAAGCAATTGAAAAGAACAATTAATCTCAACTTTTAAACCAATCAAAGGTTCCCAACCAAACAAGCACTTGGATTTCAAAACTGGAGATTATACCCTTGTTGCGAAAAGGTCGAGAGATAAAAATTGAGAGAACATGATCAAGAGGAGATTAATCATTCACAAGATTTGAATTCAAGAATCATTCAATCACTGGCCAGAGAAGTTCTTCCTAGACACACAAACAAATCTGGGCATTTGAGGGCACAAAATACTTAATCCCAAAAAAAATTGCAAGTGGGTTCGCAGGCTAGAAGTGTTGTATAGTGCGAGAATCAAGGATTCTCACAGGCTAGACATAGACATAGTGTGAGAAGTTTTCAGTGAACTGAACTACAGGGTGCGAACTCTAGTGGTTCTCGCAGGTTACAAAAGGGTGCAGTGTGAGAGGTCCCAAAACCAAGCAAATTTTGGAAAAAAGACAAAAAAATTTAGGGAACTTCTAGATCTAGGGAGTCTATAAGGGTATCCTCAAGACTCATAGATTGATGGGAATGAATAATGGTAAGCTAAGAGAAAATGGCCAAGGAAAAACCACCAAAAATGGGTTCGATCCCCAGTGGAGTTGCCCATTTTGTTATCGAACAAATCGGTAAGTGCGGACACTAACAGATCTCCCTAGATCCACCTGGGTCTAGAACAAAATAGGACAGGACATGAATCTTTCCTTAAGTTGTAGTCATTAAATCTACTAAAGAGAAGGAATAAGTGACATACCTTGATATCGCTTCCTTAGGTCTTTATTGTTCCCTCTTCACTCTGGTGCTCTTGTGGCGTCAAGTCCAAGACAACACAAACCAACCAAAGTGAAGACATCAGAGTATATTCAATTTCAACTTATGCATATGATCAAGGAGTTATGTTATAAAATAAGAGTGATTTTATGGGAAAGGGACATGCCATTGTATTATATTAAATGAAAGTAGAAGATACAACCTGATCGCCTTGATGTCACAAGATTCCTTTCAGTGACCCTTGGTTCCAAAAAACACACACTTTCTCTGCACTAGCATGAAGAAGATCCAATTCCTCTTGATATACCAAATAGAGTCTTCAAGCTTCTGTCCAAGCAGGGTTCTTCACACAATTATTTCACCAATTCTTCATTCAATCTTGCTTAACCTTTTCCATGAGAAACCTTTCAATATATAGGAGAAGGAGAGATGATTACATGGATGAGGATGATCCCACCAAATATGAGAAGTTAGTAGAATGACAACCATATGAATGCCAACTCATTTTCTAGAAGATCCCCTTCCAGAACCTTCATGACCTCTTCTTCTTTCCAGGCTTAAAAACAGGTTCGCACCCTATATATAGAGCAAACTGCGAGAAGTTCACACCCTAAGTGTGAGTGGCCTGTGAGAATGAAGGATTCTCGCACCCTAGACCATAGGCAGCCTGTGAACTCATCTTAAAAGTATGTTTTTGGAAGAAGACAGGAGCCACGTTTCTCAGGAAAAAAGTCCATGTTGGGAGCCTAGATACATCATTGTTGAGACATCACCAGAGTGAAAAAAATCATGTGTAACAACAGACCTCTCAATTACTTTCTAATTAACTTAGTAATAAAATGAAGAGTTGTACATTTAATTATGAATCTGGGGCTGATCTGAAAATGGAATGTACTTGTTTAAGGGTGCAAGGTATCCATTTTCCATAATTCAAAATGTGAGTTATACACTCAAATGTGACCTCTGAAAATGTGAGAACTTACTATTTCTTATACAGAGATAGACTGTAGGAGCAT
>ML778211.1:409051-434711 GCA_009831015.1 Picea engelmannii
CCATTGCCACGTCAGCACAGTCGCCACGTCAGCTGCCACGGATGCACTGCTGACGTCACCCTGGTGCCACGTGTCACCCATCCAATGGTGACACGTGTCACCTTACAATTGGTCAAAATGCATGCCAAAAAAACCCATAAATGCGTGACACGTGTCACACCCTGGAGCCGCCACGTGTCCTATACGGACGGCCACGTCATCTGTACGTCTGCCACGTCATCCCTGTACGGCCCTGCCACGTGGCAGTACGGCCTGCCCAGTCAGCACATTTTTTTTACCTGTTTGGCTCGGCGAACAGAAGGCGATAACTTCTCCATACGGACTCCGTTTGAGAAAGTAAATATACCGCCGGAATCAGGAGAACGAGACGGACGCAATGGCACCGTTTTCGTCGCATTCCGAGCACTTTGAAAATTGAGCATTTTTTAGACCCCTGGTCCAGATTCTGATCAGGGGCTCACATGGAAATTGTTAATTGTTGCCCAAAATCCATGCAAGAAGAGTGTTTTTTTTACTATGGCATTGTAGCACTTTAATGTCACAATTCAAATATTCATAATACTTAATTAAGTCACCAACCTATGCTAATTCCTAAGTTGCTATGGAGAAATTAAAACACACTTGCAGGAATTGAAATCACTCTTGAGAGAATTGAAATCACACTTGCGGGAATTAAAATAACACTTGCAGAAATTGAAATCACACTTGCAGGAATTGAAATCACACTTGCGAGAATAAAAATCACACTTGTGGAAATCAAAGTCACACTTGCAGAAATTGAAATCACATGGGTAGAAATTGAAATCATGCTTGAGGAAATTGAAACTTGTTCTTATTATCTATTGGTGACTTGCTCTAGTATAATGAAGGTATTGTATTGTCGCAACAATTAAGTGTGTGTTCATTCAGTATTGATTCAACAATATAAATTCAAAGTCATAAAGTCTAAACCTAAAGAGAATGAGACAATAAACACACTAAGTGTATCTGCAAGCAGAATTGTAGGAACGAAGATGCAAAAAAAAAAAAAATCTAACGACCAAGTTAAAACAACACGAATTGCAACAATTAAATTTTTTTATAACCCAAAATTGAAGAGACATGAGTTATAGCATGAAAAGTGCAAAATGTTTGTGATGTTACAAAAATTTGAACTGTAAGTTAAGACTTAAAAAACCAAACCACTCATAAATGGTAACGTTGTTCTGTAGATGAAACCTATAGTGGACTAGAACTTAATTCTAAAATCCAATAACTATACTCTAATTCTAGAGCGAGAGAAAACTAAAAACGTTTTACGACATGTGAATAAAGTTATGATCTTGGAATTACAATGATTTAGAGTAACTAACAATAGAATAAATTGAACATAAGTAAATTTCTAATTATAATACTATTGTTACAGGAAGTACCTGAATAAGGAGGGGTCCCTACCCCCTTAGGAGAGGTATTGGGCTATAGAACCAAAATTACACAATCAATAAATACAACAACACAAAACTATAAATTCGAAACTAAAATTATATTTCCATAAGTTGAAAGATATAATAGAAAATCGTAATTGCCAGAATAATTTTCCTCCCTCACCTATGGGGATCTGAGGTTTTTATACAATAACATCACTATTCTAAAATAATACAAACAATGGATGGACAGTTGTGAGAATCGTGTTGTTCATCCGGCTACAAAGATTCTTTCAATTTTAGTGGGAAATGGGAGTATGTTGACTCGTTAGGTAACTTATTTTCTTAGTCGCCTATTGTTGGGATCTAAAGATGTCCTAAAAGAAGCCTTAGTTTAACATTAATTTATCAACCTGAGGATTTGTCTTTTATTTCAATAATATCAACAAAGTATATGCAGATAGATGTAGAGGCTAAAATCGTGTAGTTAAAAAAAATATGAGTTTATCAACAATCAAGTTCCTGACATATTCCTTTAAGATTTTGAAGCTAAGATCTATGATAGAATTGAAATCTAATCTATAACATGTTGTGAATTAAAGGAATTAACTAATATGTTGAATTCATCTACTAAGAAGCAATAATCTAATCTAGGAAAATACTTGCAGAACTAATCTATCAACTATTAATCAACTTGCTGGAAAAGAAACGGTGAATTATTATATCTATGAAAAGGGACAACAAATGTAATCTAATTGAAAGGAACAACAAATACAATCTAATCGAAAGGAACAACAAATGTATTCTAATCAAAAGGAACAACAAATGTAGTCTAATCGAAAGGAACATCAAATGCTAATTTAAGCTAAAGGGACAACAAATGATAATTTAAGCGAAAGGGACAACGTGTATGAAAATGAGAGGAAATGTCAAGAAATAAACTATAACAATGGAAACTAGAACAACAATCAATAACATTTAGATGAAACACCTATATTTCATAAGAAAACAATATAAAAATATTAACACACTGATACATTCATCTTAACTATTGCAAAAGAGATTTAAATCACAGAATGGAAATCAAACCGATACAATTAGATATTGCGACTATAACTCCTTTAGATTGGGCCCTTGGTACTCAGAAGCACTGCTACTAGAAACTCATTATGCAAGAATGTTGAAAACGCCAAAATCTTCTATTAATTCCACGACTGATACAACATTTACAAAACACTGCTTTCGCAGAGCAATTCCAAATTCTAAATGCTTGGATAAAATTCTTAGATTGATTCTTTTCAGGATTCATTACTCCCTATATATTACAATGATATGGTTAAATTAATATATCTTGAGGATCAAAAGATCCTTAGGATTTATTTTACTATTTATAAGGTTTACAAAATAGGGAGTTGATCTTTCTCAAAACTGGTTTGCGCCTCATATCTTCAACCTTCAACGGTCTTCATATATTCGAAATATCCTTAACTATCTTGGGTTTGACAATATTTATCCATTCCTGCAGCAAAATCACACAATTCCAACCGAATATTAGAATTTTTCTAATATTACTCAATGATATTTCTAGAAGACATTTTAATCATTTCCTATCCTAATTATCCCTAATTAACAGAAAAGTCATTTAATATTATATCATAAACCATGAGAATAAGGAGGATATTTGTACATTTTTCACAACTCAACACCTATTTTTCTCTTGTTTCCTTCCTTCATGGAGGTTGCTTCCCCCCATACCTCCCATATTACCTTCTTGCATGTCCTCATGCAAGCTGAGATCTTACATGTAAAGCAGTGATGTTGTAAGAAGGAGAAGAGGGTTCACCAGGTTCCCTGAACCCATTCTTGCATTTGAGCTCTCCAAAAGAAGATTCTTCCCTTTTTCTATTAATTTGATAATCTATCTGGTAACCCTCTAGAGTAAACCAAATGATAGGGGGAATATATATACACCCAATCTAGGCAGGTCCTTCTTCCAGGATCATTCTAGTATACCTTTCCACTCTAAAGGTGGCTGCAAAAAAGGTTTTGAAACCAAAGGGTTCCCTACTCTTGACTTCACTTGGGGAGGCATCCCATATTAATTTGGAAGCAACAAGAGATTATTCTTTAAGTTCCCTAAAATATGGTAGGCCTGATCGCATAACCTGTCAGTGGATAGGGGCTAAAGTTTCTACCACACCTTCCCTCTACATAAATGTCCTATGTTGCATGATGGTTGGAAAGGATTTTGGAGGTTCCCCTCTAATCCATATATCTAACCCAGTTTCCCTTTTTAGGAAGATCTTGTGTGGTTTATCCCACCTCACTTAGTTTTTGGTAAAGGATAGGAACGCTTGAAACTGTATGTCCCCAATAAAAGGACCAGTATTGTCTTTCCTGTTGTCTTCCAAGATGAAATTGTGGAGGTATAGCTCACACAAAAAGTATTTCACTTTCTCTTCCTGCTCTCTAAAACATGAAATGAACTCAGAGACAATGGTTAATTTAATTGGTTTACCTTCTATAATAGCTTTCACCCTCAACAACAAATAAAAATCTAATAAAAACAAGGTATAATTAGTAGCAGGAGCCCTGCAATCTATTGCATCAATGTAGACATCACAAATATCTTTGATTTAATCTAAATATTTATCTAATTGGCTTTGTACTTTATTTACCTTCCCTTGGGCTCTGGTGAGCTCAGAAAACATTTTGTTTTCTGTTGCTGAAATGGTTTTAAGTTGTTTAACAACTATTTGATGTTCTTCCATAGTGACCTTATCACTTCTACACTGTGTTAAGGTATGTTGGGTTTGCACCAACTCTGTCTCCAATCTATCAATGACGCCACTCTGTTCAGGAGACTGAAATAGTTCCTCAGTATGAACAACTGTCTCTTCTATGGTTGGGGAATCCATCTGGGTCTTTGCATCGATAGTCTCTAGGGGGGCAGGGAAGTTTGTAGGAAGAATTTCCTTAGGTTGGGCAGTTGTCTCTTCTACTGTTGAAGTCCCTGTTTGAGGTTCTATTTCATGTACCTCCAAAGGAGTCACTTCTTCATTTTGAATAGTTTCTTCCTTTGTTGATGGAATCTTAGTTTGAGGTTCCATATCTATTGTCTCTTCAGGGACATGAAACTCTATTTGTGTTCCTACATAACTTGTATGGACTGACCTCCTAGGAAGTGGGTTCCTTCCCTGTGTCCTAGGCCTTTTGGACTTATTTCTTTCATGGGCCTTGTCATCTTGGTCTAATTGTTTTCTTAATTCTTTAATTAGTTCTTTCAGTCTGTCAACTTTATACTTTAATACTTTAATCCTTTTAACCCTTCTTCTCAACAACTTGTATTCATGTTTCAACATTTTGATTATGTTGTGGCCTTTGCCTATTGTTTTCTATTTTTGTGGAACATCAGGGTCTTCCTCACCCTGATCAGTCAATAATTGTTCCTTTGTTTCCTCTATGTTCGTTTCCTGTTCTACAGGGTTATTTACCTCAATGTGAGGTTCTTCCTATTTTTTTTCTTCGGGGAATGGCATTTCTATGTTAGGGAGGTCCACAACAGGGTTTGAAGACGAATCTAGTGCTTGGTGTTCCTCAGACCTATTTGTGTCTTTGTCAATTGATATCCATAAATTCCCTAGAAATTGAGCCATCTCGATTTCATAACCCTTGAGGAACTGTGTTGTGAGGTGCTCAAGTGATGGCTGTATATTTTCCTGTGAGGGATTCTCTGTCTGTATCATTTCATGGGTTTCTCTAGGATGTGTTATCCTTTTGTTTCTTATTTTCTTATTAGTGGAGGTTTTAGGCGTAGTTATTTTCATTTTTCTCTTTTTCTTTGATGTCTCTACCAATTGGACAGGGTCTGCCTCAATTTCAGACTGAGGTAATGCAACTTCCATTTAGTTGGTATCTCCTCCTTCCTGTGTTATCTCAATTTCTGGTTGGGGTAATGGAACTTCCATTTGGGCGGTGTCTCCCCATTCCTGTGCTATCTCAATGATCTGTATTTTATGAGTAGAACGAAATGAATACAGATTATTAATAGGTTCTTAACAAAAAATAACAGAGATACAGTAAAACTGGTTTTCTATTCAATAACGAAATAAGTTGAAACTGTAAAATGCAGCGGAAACAAGCTTGCTGGAATGGTGGAGGCTTATCTCTGAAAAGAGATGTGACGACAGTGTGCATTTGAAAGAATAAGGTTACAATGAGGCTCTGAAGGAATTTTTACAATAATCAATAATTCCAAAACCCCTAGACATCCAAAAACCTAACCCTAGGAGATGAAGCGCCAAAAGTCATGTGGGCCCCGTTTGGGTAAGTTAGTACATCAACTTCCCGGGGTCGTAACTTTTGAATACGATCTCTATTTTAGGCGTGTGATGGAACATTGGAAAGATATCGTCGAGGATATTTATTGAGGAGCTCGATCCTAAAAAACCTTCATTAAGGCCCTCAAAATGGCCCTGGAAGTTAACACTGCTAAAAATAGTAAATTACCAAAATTGTCAAAAAACTATTTTGAGCCAATTGGAAAAGGTGGGTGGCCACCGATATCCATATGGATCAATCCTCCCTCCTTAGGAAGCAATGGTCTCCATTTAATTTATTTCCCCCATTAGATGAGGAAATTTCTACTGAATTTGGCCCCAGGTGAGCCACTTGCCTTGGTGCAGGAGATGCCCTCCTTTGACGACTCGATAAAGCTGGATCCTTTGTTTTCAAGTGCCCTTGATCTATCTATCCACAATATGATCATTGGATGCCTATTGTAGGCAGTGTGGGTTGAGATCTATTGGTTTCAATTGTTCTGCTACTTCTGAGGTGTCCAATCATGGTGGGAAATAAGGGTGAAGGAGATCCATGTTGAACATTGGGTGAAGACCAAGGAAAGAAGGAATGTTGAGCTCAAAAGAATTATTCCCCATGGTCTTGGTGATAGTGTATGGACCATAACGGAGTGGGAGAAGCTTCCTATGGGGTCTTGTAAGGAATTATTTCTGCAAGTGCAACCAAACTTTGTCGCCCACCTGAAATTATGCGGCATCTGATGTTGATCATGGCATTGTTTGTACTTTTCATTGGACTTCTGTAGGATATCCTGAACCTGTTGGTAGATGTGCTGGATCCACTCAATGAACCGAGTGGCTTTGTCAGCTTCAATTGGAGCAGGATATGACTTGGTCAAGGTGACCACAGAGGTAAGTGTAATATCTATGGGTCCCAATGCTTGGAATCCCAGCCCCACTTGAAAGGGGTTGTGGCCAGTTGAGCTATGCAGGGCTCGGTTGTAGCTATGCTGGACATAGGGAAGGCTCTCATCCCATGTGCAAGGGTGCTTTGAATTATACATGTGAAGGATATTCACAATCATTCGATTTACAAACTCGGTTTGGCCATATGTCTGGGGGTGGAAAGCTATGGATTTGGTGAGCTTGGTGTCCAGCAGTGACCAGAGGCTCGACCAGAATGTGCTGAGAAATTGAATATCCCGATATGAGACAATGGTTTGTGGGATTCCAAAATGTACCCAGACTCGTTCAAAGAAGAGCTTAGTAGTGGCCTCTACTGTGATCTTCTTTTTGTAGGCAACTAGAATCGCCATCTTAGAAAATCGATCAACAACCACAAAAGCTCAGTCATTTCCCCACTTGGTGGATGGGAGGCCTGACATGTAGTCCATTGAGATGGATTCCCATGGCCTGTCAGGAGTAGGAAGAGGGGTGTACATGCCCTGTTTCTTAGTGGTCATTTTGGCAATAGTGCAGGCAGTGCAGGACCTGATATACTTGCTGACCTCCTGTCAAAGTTTCAACTAGTAGAAATGTTTTTGTAGCATTGCCATTGTCTTTTCAACGCCGAAGTTTCCTACCAACCGACTGTAGTGGGATTCCCAAATCATCTTCGCTCACTCACTTGATGGAACATAGATATGGCCCAAACGACACAACAACCCATCCTAAAGATGGAAATTATCGACAACTGCGTTTTCACCCAACATTTGGTAGGTGGTGGCGAAGTCAGGGTCTATCTCATAGAGTTGGCGCCATCCAGATGTCTCATGGACGCAAGAGTCTAGCACCGTGGTGAGTGCCGTGACTGGCAGTCTACTGAGGCAATCAGGGACACGATTGGTGATTCCTATTTTATACTTGATGTTGAGGTGGAATTGCTGCAAGTATGTGGACCACTTTTGATGGCGGTCATTTTATAATTTTCCTTGTATCTGGATGAACTGCAGTGGCTTATGATCAGTGTGGATGACTATCTCCTTCCCAAGAATGTAATGTCTCCACTGGCGGCATGCTTTCACAATGGAGTACATTTCTTTGTCGTAAGTAGGGTACTTACGGACAGTATCTGATAGTGTCTCACTATGATAGGCCACGGGGTGGTCGTGGTGAGTGAGAATGACACCCACAACATAGTCTGAAGCATCTGTCTCGATCTCAAAAGGATGTTGCAGGTCTGGTAGTGAAAGTACTAGGGCTGAGCACAAGCACTGCTTCAAATAATCAAAATCTTGTTGTTGGGACTGACCCCACGCAAATTTCACCTTACCAGCACCCCTGTTTATTTGGCTGAGGGCCCATGCAATATGGGAGAAACCCAACACGAACCTGTGGTAGAAATTGGCAAGGCCCAAGAAGCTCCGAAGCTCAATGAGTGTTGTTTGGGTTGGCCAGTCACAGATGACTTGGATCTTGGTTGGATCCACATGTACACCATGCTAATCAATGATGTAGCCCAAGTAATGGACCATGTCCATGTCAAAGGAGCATTTTTCCAAGTTGGCATATAGCTTGTGCTGCCACATGGTGTGCAGAACCTGTTGAATATGCTGCAAGTGTTCGGCCCAAGTCTTGCTATAAATTAGAATGTCATCTAGATACACCACTACAAAAGTATTGGTGAATGGTCATAGGATATCGTCCATCATCCTCATGAAAGTGGCTGGAGCATTTTTCAAACCAAAGGGCATGATCAACCATTCAAAAAGGCCTTCCTTTGACTTGAAGGCAGTCTTCCATACATCTGTTTGTTCTATCGGGACCTACTGGTAGCCATACTTCAGATCAATCTTACTAAAGTATTTGGCCCCCGTGAGTTGATCAAGGAGGTCATCAATTCGGGGAATTGGGTACCGATTTCTGACTGTGAATTTATTCAGAGCTCGGTAATCAATACAGGGTCTCCAGGTTCCATCTTTCTTTTGTACCAGCACGATTGGGCTCCCGCAAGGTGATGAGCTGGGGAGGATGTGCCCCTTGTGGAGAAGTTCTTAGATCTGTCTCTTGATCTCCTCATTCTCTAAAAAAGAGTGACGATAGACTGGCCCATTGGGTAATGGTGCGTCGGGGGTCAAATCGATGGGGTGCTTGACCTGGAAGTGTAGAGGTACCCCTATAGGTGAGGAGAAGATATCTGAGTATTCTTCCATGACCTTATCTACTTACTTCTGCTATGTGGAGAGGTCGACCGCAGAGACCCTAGATGTGGTTGTGATCTTTCACTTATTCTGAGAGAAAATCATGAAGAAGACAAACTTCTCCATTTGAGAGATGGCCTTCCTGCATTTCTTAGCAAATATCAAGGAAATAGCACTAGGTGGGACTGCCTTGGGTATCCTGTACAATTTCCTGTTCAAAGTAATAATAACACTAAGAGGCCTAGACTCATATACAACATGGCATTTCCATAAATAAGGTTGGCCCAAAAGAACATCACAAACTTTGAGAGGAGCAACATCACACAATACCTCATCTTTGAAGGGATTGATGTCGTACGACAATCGAAACTATTGGTTGACGTGGAGATCGCTTCCTTGGCGGAGCTATCCAATGGTGTATGGTTGTGGGTGCAGCGTTGTTGGTAGGGCCAGCTTCTTGAAAACCTCTACTGAGATGATGTTCTTTTGGCTACCGCTATCAATGATGACGTGCAGTGGGGTGCCTTTTACCCACATTTGTGAATGGAAGAGGCACTCTCCTTCTTTTGGCTCGTCTTTCACCAGGCTAGATCTTGGTGGTAGAAACGATGGCACTGGGTTCCATGTTAATGATCTATGTTCCCCTTTCTGGTTCTGGCTTAGATTCATAATCTGCATATTATTCATAGGCTTTCACTTCGGCCACAAGCGACTGCTTTGAGCGACAATCAGCAGTGTTCTTCCATGGGATCTTATGGAAGTCGCACCACTTCTCGGTATCTTCTTTGTATTTCTGGTGTCCTTCTTTGCTTGCAGCTTGGACTAGTTGTCCTGATATTGTCCATATTTTCCCTTTCCTTTTTTTGGTGGGTTGGGGCCACCCTTTCCTAGCTTTTGTTGTGAGGGGTTCCCAGGCCCAAATTGCCACGTCTTTTTTTTGAGCTTCTGCTCGATTTTGACAGCATATCGGTAGGTCACGCCCAAGGATGAGATGTTTAGAAATTCCATTTTAGTATGGATGTATCTATGCAAAGCACTGAGATACTTGAGCACCATATGTTTCTCTGAATATTTGATACCCAAATTGGTGCGCAACGTATGGAAGATATTTGTGAAATATGGCACTGCTTGGTCTCTTTCTTACCGCAGTGTGGTTCATTTGGTATACAGGTCATCATAACTTTTGACATGGTAGTATTGTTCCTTAATAGCATCCCTGAAGGATTCCTAGGTGGTCATGACTGAAAATAATGAGGTTTCATCTATTTTCTTTTGCTTACAGAAAGTTTCCCACCAATATTTGACATGGGGAACGACTTTGAGGAGCGCAAAAGTAATATTTTCTTTATTCGAAAAGATATGGACAAACAAATAACCTTCTAGTATATTCAACCACTTGTCTACAGTATCTGCATCTATCTAATCTTCAAATATAGGAATATCAAAGTTTATTTGTACCTTGAAGGGGGCGACACCTCCGTTCGAAGAAGATGCATCGCCTGTTGGTAGCCGCCGAAGGATTTGTGCGAAACTATCCATCATATCATTCCTCTATTGCATGAGGGATTCCTCAATCAAAAGTTTGAAAGGATATCCTATCCCATCATATTTATTTTCTCTTGCCATGGGAGGTCGCTTCTTTCCTCAATAGAAACAAACTCGAGACCCAACTCTTTGTACTCCGACCTTGTTGGGGACATGCATTAAGACGACAAGGAGAAGACTGCTCTGATACCACTGATCCGGATTTTATGAGAAGAATGAAATGAATACATATTATTAACAATTTCTTAACACAAAATAAAAGAGATATAGTAAAACTGGTTTTCTATTCAATAACGAAATAAGTTGAAACTGTAAAATGCAGCGGAAACAAGATTGTTGGAATGGTGGCATCTTATCTCTTAGAAGAGATGTGACGACAATGCACATTCACAAGAATAAGGTTACAATCAGGATCTGAAGGCCTTTTTACAATAATAAAGAATGAAAAAAACCCTAGACATCCAAAAACCTAACCCTAGGAGATGAAGCGCCAAAAGTCATGTGGGCCCTGTTTGGGTAAATTAGTACATCAACTTCCTGGGGTCATAACTTTTGCATACGATCTCTGTTTTTGGTGTGTGATAGCTTGTTGGAAAGGTATTGTCAATTAAATTCATTTTGGGGGATCAATAATGGATTTTGATATCATTAAGTATATTGATCCTAAGAAACCTTCATCTAGGCCCTCAAAATGGCCCCAAAAGTTAAAACTGTTAAAAATAGTAAATTGCCAAAATTGTTAGAAAATTGTTTTGAGCTAGTTGTAAAAGGTGGGTGGCCACCGATATCCATATGGATCACTCAATTCCCTATGGTGTGTTTTCATGATGCAACTCGATTTGTTCCAGTTGTAGAGGCCTATTGGCCTCGATTAGATCACCCCGAGTTATTTGAGTTTGGCTCAGGGCTTTATTTACTATGATCTTTACCAATCCATGGTGGCTGATTATAGTAATAGGATATTTAGCCTTATGTGTTCTTATAGAAACCTCATATAACATGGCATTTAGAAAAAATGGTAAATTGATTACTAACTGTTGTTTGAGAGATGCTAACAATTTGAGGTGGTGCGATTGGATCACATCATACCTTATGTTGCAGGTGATACACCTTTGTATTACTCCTTCCAGCTCCTTCCATGGCTCGCTGAGAGAGCTGGGGTTGAGTCCCTTTCCCTTTTTATCAAGTTCTTCTCCAGGATCTACAAAATATTCCACAACCTCTTTGAGCATTGTATATTTCCCATTCCATTGTATGCCTATGTTCGGGAGGCCTGTAACCTCTGCTACGATTTCCTCCATGGGCATAATTCGTATATATCGAACCATGGAAACCCCTACCTGCAAGTTCTGGAAGAATGAAAGCATGATGTTCATGTCATATCCTTGCAACCGGTTGATGTACTCTGTCCACCCCATACAGTGTAATATTTATCTTTCGTGCTCTGTTACCTATAGTAATGTTTTCTCCCAACGCACACTTCGGCCACCCATATTTACTGTGAGTAGGTGAGGATGACTATAATTCCTTGCTGCAGCTTAACTCAACCATATTTTGAAATAGTAGAAATAGAAAATATAGAACAACATTGTTTATAAGAATGTGATTTTTTCTCATTTACTGCACTCATTGTCATCTATCAGTAAACGTGCCAAATATCTGCCCCATTAAATGGAAAGGTCGACCTTGACCATAAAAAGTGCGATTGTAATAATGGTAGATAGTTGTGGTGAGGTGTAATTACTATGTCGCTGCCACCTCTAGAAAGACAATCATTAATAATTTTCAAAAAGAATTTTTAGTGGTAATTATGAACCATCATCATTTTGTCTGGGAAATTCAAATTGACATACTTATGTTAGAACCGTTTGAGGAAAAATATTCTGAATAATTTTAAATTTGTTCATGTGTTTTAGAAATGCTCCACATATCATAACGTTGTTAATTTCCCTTGTTTATTGGATATAACTGGAATGATAGCCTCATTGTTTAGAAAATAAAATATAAGAACACACTAAAACTTGGCGTATTTAAGATAAACTTCAATACCATAGGCAGAGCCACTATTGCCAGCAGGCGTCCATAGCCTTGATAGGGTTTCCTTTTAACCCATAGATGAACCTGTATCCTTAATAAATAGTTTGAATTGTCTTTTCCAAGAAGACCATTATCCTGGTTTGGTAGGCAGATGATGATAATGCCACTTACTAGATCGTAACCTAAGTGAACAAGTCGGCTCATGATGAGAACTCTTGTCCTTTGACGAAAAAAAAGCCAAAGGTCATTTCCCTGGTGTGGTAGCCATAGTGGGAATGTCACTTATGCTATTTTATGATGATCATGGTAGGTTGGCTCGTGATGAGACCCCCTATCCTTTATGGAAAAACAACTTTATTTTATTTTGATGAGTGTTTTTTTTTTTTTAAAGGCTCTATCAAGGGAGGCTCATCTACTCCTTAAGAGTGAGGGATGGTGTAAGAAGTGTAATAATTCCAAGTAAGAATGTGTTTAAGATTCCTTATTATGCTATGAAAGAAATTGTCATTCAATTATATGTGGATGTATAGGGGAAAGAAACGAATTATGGTGGTTGATGAATTGTGAACAATTTTTAAGATGATTTAGAGAAATTAATCCAAAAATAGTTCGCTAAAGTATGTTAAATGATCCACACAAAATGAAAAATCAGAACTAGTGCTTATGAAAATGAATTGGTGAAGGTCATACCCATAGGATTGACTGACGTAATAATGGTATGCATTGTTCAAAAAAGAATCGTGACTTTTGAGAAAAAGGAGCGACAATAAAAAAAGTAGAAGGAACAACAGTTATTCCTTTCGAGTGAACAATGCTATCTGAAAAGGGGAAAAAATGAATTTATAAAGGGAGAAGCAGAAGGAAAAGAGTGCTAATTATATTCATTATAATCATATTTTCTAGTTCTTATTCTCTCAAGTGAATTTCCTAAAAAAGTAAAAAGTAAAAACTCAATCAAATGTTGTAAAGAAATCTATATACAATATGTACAGTGTTGATAAAATCATAATTTATGAAGTTGAAGTTGTTGGATTACCATCCCAGCCAGCTAGAATCTGAACAATAGGGTCCTTACTTCTTGGCAGAAGGATTATTTTGAAGGTGGCTGATGGTAGAGTCATAGACAATGTCCATTTTCCAGAAAAGGAGAACCATACCCATTGATGGTAACTAAAGTGGCAGTACCATTATTATGAACTTCTATGATTTCATATGGTCCCAGACACCTTGTCTGTAATTTTCCAGGAAAATCCTAAATTCTAGAATCATAGAAAAGTGCCCAATCACCTTTCTGAAAAGATATCTTCTTGATATGTTTATCGTGCCAGCTAGCTCTCTACTGCTAAATGGTAGTTTTGCATTGTAGGGAGGACATGGATGCTTTTTCTAACTCATTGAGATGATGTAGGCATTGTTTATGTGCTTCTGTAAGATCCAATCCAATTTCATGGGCCATCCTTAGAGTCTTGATCTCAAACTCAATCAGGAAGATAGGTTATTTTCCATAGACTAAATGATAAGGAGAATATCCAATGGTGTTATGACATGTTGTAGGGTAAGCCCATAAGGAATTTGGAAGATTGATTGCCCAATTCTGACAGTTTGTTGAGACTATTTTTTCAAAATTGCCTCCAAGACTTTATTGGTACTTTCTACTTGCCCGTTTTCTTGTGGGTGATATGGGGAAGTAACTCTGTGTTTAATATGATAACTCTTCAAGGTGGTCATGATTATATGGTCAGTAAATTGTGACCCTCCGACAATGATTACTTCACTGGGTAATCCATAGCATACAAATAATTTGAAAAGGAATTTAATGATCGCTTCCTTTGTTGCGTTTGACAAGGCTTCTGCCTCTACCCATTTGGTCATGTAGTCTTTTGCAACTAGTACATATGCCTTATGGTTTGATTTTGGGTTGAAGGGGCCAAGAAAGTATATTTCCCATCTCTCGAAAGGTTCTGCGACTACTTGTGCTTGCAGGGGAATTTCATCATCTTGGCCTGGTCGACCCATCCTTTGACAGATGTCGTAGGTCTGGACATATTTCTTTGCATATTTGAATATTGAGGGCTAATAATAGCCCATCTGTAAAATCTTATGCCCAGTCCTGCGATCTGCAAAATTTCCGCCACAGGGCTCATCATGACCTGCCTTCAGTATGTCATAGATTTCGTCATATCTTACACATATTCGGATCTAGAGATCAACCCCTGTGTGGAAAAGATATCCACCAATCCAGGTGAATCATGCACTGCGTTGGACGATCAATTTCCTTTCCCTTGATGATAGATGTGCTAGTAGTTTCCCATCTACCAGGTAATTTTCCACATCAACGTACCAAGGTGGATTAGTAGTGACAACGAACAGATGTTTGTCTGGAAATTGGTCTTCAACTGTCAAAGAATCATCTTTTTTTTGGTACGGGAGACAGGAACTCTGCAACAAGATTCTCTCTTCCGGGTCGATCCTTGATGGTGATGTCAAATTCCTTCAATAGTAATAACCATCGACTAACTCATCCATTAGTAATAGGTTTATTAGCTAAATATTTAATAGCAGAATTATCAATATACAGAATAATTAGATATCCTGTTGTATAGTGACGAAATTTATTAATAGCATGTATAACGACTAAAAATTATTTTTTTGTTACTGTATAATTTAATTCGGTGGGAGTAAGGTTTTTGCTAATAAAATAAATAGCATAAGGCTTCTTGTCTTATTCTTGTCCAAGGACAACATCTATGGAAATATCTGATGCATCTGTGGAGATGTGGAATGGTATTTTCCAGTTTGGTCCTCTCAGCACTGGTGCTGTCAAAATCAACTTTTTAAGTCCTGTGAATGTCACATCACACTTATCAGACCATTGAAATTCCACATTACCAGTTAAAGCATGTAAAGGTGCAGTAGTTCTTGCAAATTTTTCCATGAATCTACGATATTATCCAGAAGTACCAAGGAAACTACGTACCTCAGTTTGTGTACGTGGTGTACAAATATGAAGGATTACCTCTATTTGTGCTGGGTCTACCCTAATTCCATCTGCAGAAATATAATGTCCTAGTACCACACCTTCAGTAATCATCATATGAAATTTTTCACGACTTAAACATAACCTGGTAGCAATGCATCGTTCCAGTACCTTCTCTAGATTGCTTAGAGCTTGATCAAAGTCATCGCCATAAGGGGTGAAATCGTCCATGTAAACTTCAAGCCCTTCATTAATTAGATAAAAAAAATATGCTCAGAATGGCCCTTTGGAATGTGGCTGGAGCATTACATAATCCAAAGGGAACTACTTTGTATGCAAAGGTACCCCAGGGACATGTGAATGTAGTTTTATCTTGATCTCCTGGGGCAATCTGGATATGATTATAGCCACTAAAACCATCTAGGAAAGAGAAAACATTATTCCCTTCTAAAGTATCAAGGACCTGATCGATGAAAAGTAGGGGGAAGTGGTCCTTCTGGGTGGATTTGTTGAGTTCTCTATAGTCTACACAGATTCTCCATTTCCCATTCTTCTTGGGAACGATCACTAGTGGGGAAACCCATTGACTATCAGAAATAGGATATATATAAATTCAACATCCAACAGGATCTGTAATTCTTCTTTAACAATGTCCCCGGGGTGAGGATTCAATATTCTTTAGGGTTGTCAGATGGGTTAGGAATTTTTCTCAATATAAATATGATGTGTGCAGAGTTGGGGATCAATGCCCTTCATGTCAGAATATTCCCAGGCAAAATCCTGCTGATACTTAGAAAGGATCTGAATCAATTTGTGTTGTTGTTGCTTATTTAAATTATCATTAACATTCATAAACATCCCTGGTGCAATCTCAATTGATTTTCTATTATGGACAGTGGTACTGGGGATATGTTATTCCATCAATTTCCAGTGAATCTCCCTATGCTTCATTATCTAACACATCTTTTAGCATTTGGAATGTTGGGCTACTTACAGTGGCTGTGATATTAATGAAGTTGTTGATCACATCATCTTCTAGTTGGTTCTTAAGTCCCAGAGCTTCTTTGAGTGTGAGAGGGGGTCATAGATCTTTTTATGGATATCTAGGTGGTGGCAATGATTGATGTATAATGGACGAACTCGGTTTAGATGGAGGATACAGGATGAGATTCTTTGTAGAACCTCCTCTAGCAATTGTCATGTTTCCCATGTGACATCCTATGTATGCATTTGTTGTTGAGAGCCATGGTCTCCCCAATATTAATGGATTTCCATCAAGTCCACTTCCTAGGTTGATAATGAGGAAATCAACTGGATATTCCCAAGATTCGACCGAAATTTCAATATCCAGTAATGTACCAACTGGATTTACCACTGATCGATCAGCCAATTGTAACATAATTGGAGTAGGTTCGAAGGAAATGAAACCCAGGGTGTTGCAAGTCTCGATGGTCCAGATATTAATGGTTTCCCCCAAATCCACTAGTGTATTTGGAAACGAACAACCTTCTATTTGAACTATTACTACGGGATTCCCTAGGTCTACATATTTGACCGGTTCCTTTCTTCCTAGAATGAGGTCAGACAAGGCACCTACCACATGCACAGTTGATGATGAATTTTTAACTTTCCTGACAAGTTTCTTCCCACATAATTCCTTAATTGTCTTTGCATAAATTTTGATGTCTTGCAAAGCCTGTAGGAGTGGGATATTAACATATAGATTCCTTAGTTCCCCTGCAATGTCAAAATTATGATACACAATTGGTTTTTCTATCATCAATATTTTGGGAAATGGGGGTGGAGTAACATCCTCATTGGGATTCTGTTGTATGACTATGTTTCCTCCCTTCTTTGTTTCTTCTGTTATGACCACAGTCAAAGGTGTTATTGATGGTTGTACATTATTTTCATTCTCCTTATATTTGTGAATGGTACTCCCTTCAGGATAAATTATGTGCCCTAACCTCAGTTGGAGTTTGTTGCACCCTACAGAGTTGATTTCCCCATCCACATTCTCAATAATCTACACAAGTTGGACTAGTTTAGTATTGGGATTTGGGTGGGGTTGAGTTGGTAATTGAGGGAACAATTATGGTTTAGGATTCAGGGGTATTTGTAGTAGAGCTTGCAAAGTGGATTGAGTTTGAGGGGTCATCCCCATGGGTTGATTGGTGATTCCCATGAGGCGCTGCCAATTTGGGTTCCAATTTGGGTTTTGGGCAGTCGTGCTGGACCACTATGAAGGATAGGGGTTATTACTTGGATTTTTCTAGGATGGGGTGAGGTATTGTGAGTTTGTCCAGGTGGGGTTTGCTGCAAATTGATTTGTCCAGGTGGGATTTGTAGTAGATTGATTTGGCTAGGGTACATTAGGATATTGCTGGGACTGCCAGGCGGGGTTATCAAATGGTTGGTCCTGCCATGTGTTTCCATAATTTTGTTGTTGATTATACTTTCCAGAAAAGAAAGAAGAGGGATCATGTTTTGTACCTAGGGTACGGGCCTTCCATTGGTGACGTTGAGCCATTAGGTATAACAATTATGTTTCCTCTTCTGCTTCTCTAAAGACAACTTTCAATCCTAGGAGTGATGGAGATTGCTCCATTGCATGATATTTGGCACAGATGGTGCAAAACTTAACCACATCCAAAGGGAATTCCCTCAGACCATGTTTCTTTCTGCATCAGTGGAAAAATATGGCCAAGGTCTGTTCTGCTTCTGCTTGTTTCTGTTTATCTTGCAAGACATTCAATTGTGTATTCAAAGTACTTAGAATGTCAGTTTTGAAATTCTCTAACAGATTACCAACTACAACTTGGGTGACACCCCCCATAGAAATGTTTCTATTTCTAGTGAGGTAAGTTTGTATCCCTGATCTGGTTCATGTACTCCCACGTGAGCACTTGACGCAAAATTAGACAATGTTATCATAAGTTTCTTGGTAAATATCACCCTTTCCCATTAAATTTAGTGTTTCTACCCATTCGTCCTTCATTCCTTTTATCAAGGTGGATTTGATCACCTCACCTGGTAATGTGCCATAAGGAGATCTTTGTAGATTGTATTGAAACCTTTCAACATATTCTTCCAATGTTTCATTTTCCTTTGTAGTCATTTAAAATTTTTCATCTTTTAGATCTCTGGTTCTACAATAATCCTAATATTTCGTGAAGAAGGAATGTTTCATTTCATCCCATGATTTTATAGTTCCCCCTCCTAATCCCATAAACCAATGTAAATATTCTCCTTTCAAGGTAGAAGGGAACAACTTTCATTTCTGGGGTACAAAGGTGTAGTCATATCCCCTACACAGGACATCAAATTCAAATAGGAACGCATCAGGCTCTTTTGAAATTAATCCATGAAAGGTTGGTAGATTTTGTAATGGGATTGCTTTCATGGGGGAATTAGCAACCAGATCGACTATTAGGTACTCCAAAGTGGAGTTCTGGGCTCGTGGTTGATTTGGTTGCACCATTTGGTTGAAAATATGCCAATAATCTTCAGGAATTTCTTGGCCTGGGTGTTCTATTTGAGATGATTGATTACTTGATCCCCTAGGGAATTTAATCGCACTACCTCTATCTAGGATTTTAGGTATACCTTCTCCTATCACAGGAGATCCAGGACAAGGTGGTGGTGATGGGTTTTCCTTAGCAACCCCGCTACTCTCCCCTTCTCCTTCCTCTGGATTACAAGGGTTCCCCTCGTCTAAAGGGATGAGAGGTGGAAGATTTGTATTTTTAAAACTTTTTTCAGTCCCTTCAGTTCTACTATGAACCTCAACATGGGATAAAGTTGGTGAATTTACTGCCTAGGGGATTCGGGTAGAACCTCTCCTGGGTCTAACTGAAGCTTGAGATTTATCTTTTCGGATGGTTTCGTCTATGAAAGTGATTATTCAAGGGGCCAATGGGCCCTCAAATTTTGTAGATTTTGATGGGGGTTTTGGTTTTTCAGGTTATTTCTTCTTAGTCATGCACACTTCACAAAACATTCTAAGTACCTAAGTGACCTCTATACATTAGCTGGAGGTAGGGGTTGGCACACGCGTTTTACTTTTTGCCTGCATAGGTTCTTACCTTCCGTCTTCAATACCTCATTCTCCAGAGACACAACCTATGCTATATTTGACACTCTCCCCAGAAACGACACCAAAATGTTGGGCTCTAAAGATGTCCTAAAAAAATCCTTAGTTTAACATTAATTTATCAACCCGAGGGTTTGCAGATAGTTGTAGAGGCTAAAATCGTGTAGTTAAAGAAAATCTGAGTTTATCAACAATCAAGTCCCTCACATATTCCTTTAAAATTTTGAAGCTAAGATCTATGACATAATTGAAATCTAATCTATAACATGTTGTGAATTAAAGGAATTAACTAATCTGTTGAATTCATCTACTAAGAAGAAATAATCTAATCTAGGAAAATACTTGCAGAACTAATCTATCAACTATTAATCAAATTGTTGGAAAAGAAAAGGCAAATTATTATATCTGTGAAAAGGGACAACAAATGGAATCTAATCGAAAGGAACAACAAATGTAATCTAATCGAAAGGAACAACAAATGTAGTCTAAATGAAAGGAACAAAAAATGTAGTCTAATCGAAAGGAACAACAAATGTTAATTTAAGAGAAACAGACAACAAATGCTAATTTAAGCAAAAGGAAAAGTGCGTATGAAAATGAGAAGAACTGTCAAGTAGTAAACTACAACAATGGAAACTGGAACAACAATCAATAACATTCATATGAAACACCTATCTTTCGTAAGAAAACAATATAAAAATATCAACACACTCATGCATTCATCTTAACTATTGCAAAAGAGATTTAAATCACAGAACGGAAATCAAATTGATACAATTATAGATTGAGACAGTAACTCCTTTAGACTGGGCCCTTGGTCCTCAAAAGCACTGCTACTAGAAACTCAGTATGCAAGAATGGTGAAAACAAAAAAATCTTCTATTAATTCCATGATTGATACAACATTTACAAAAGACTTTTTTCGTAGAGCAATTATGAATTTTGAATTCTTGGATAAAATTCTTATATTGATTCTTTTCAGGATTCATTACCCCCTATATATTACAATGATATGGTTAAATTAAGCTATCCCAAGGATCGAAAGACCCTCATGATTTCTTTTACTATTTATAAGGTTTACAAAATAGGGAATCGATCTTTCTCAAAACTACTTTGCGCCTCATGTCTTCTACCTTCAACAGTCTTCATATCTTCAAAATATCCTTAACTATCTTGGGTTTAACAATATTTATCCATTCTTGCAACAAAATCACACAATTCCAACCGAATATTAGAATTTATCTAATATTACTCAATGATAATTCTAGAAGACATTTTAATCATTTCCTATCCTAATTATCCCTAATTAATAGAAAAGTCAATTAAAATTATATCATAAACCATGAGAATAAGGAGGATATTTGTACCTTTTTCACAACTCAACACCTATTTGTCCCTTGTTTCCTTCCTTCATGGAGGTTGCTTCCCAATTGGAATCTCCTTATTTCTAGATAGAGCATTGAACGTTGTGTTAGTGAGCTATATTAAGAGTCCCAACAATGAAAGGCATGCTTGGAGTTGCAATTTTTTTCTAGATTTGTAGAAACTACAAATGCGCCTTGAATTGCAGCAGTTGGTTCACTTCTGTATTTTCAACAACTTGGTTAGTGTCTGAAACCATATCACTTGGAATTGCAACAAAGAGGTTTTGTAGCCACTTTGTGGTGTTGAAAACACTGTGCTCTCCTGTATAACAATATTAGTGACTGAAAGTAACGAATTCCTTCCTAATAATTATGAAAAAATAACTTAATAATAACATATGGGGTAGGATACATACCTTAGTGATAAATGAGGTGAACTAGTGGTGATGAGTTTCGTACTTATTTTTTGGATAATCCATAGTTGGTGTCATATTGTCATCGACGTTTTGAATCCAAATCGGGATTCATCATCAGGAATAATTGTCCAGATGATTAATCCTGATGGTGAATCCTGATTTGGATTCGAAACGTCAATGACAATATGACACCAACTGTGGATTATCTGGAAAATAACTTTGAGGTGAACTAGATAAAGGAAGTATAAAAAAAGGAAAGTAATTATCATAAAAATGATAAGAAAAAAGGTATAAATGGGTGTTGTAAGTATGCCATTTTAGGCACACGTCATCTCCCTCAGCCCAAAACTATTGCATTTCCTCATGCAACTATGATCACTCAATGTTAGAGAAGTCAACGTGACCCTGGGGTTCATTGATACCAAAATTTTCTTCTTTGATGCCTCTTTCGCTTCATTGATATGCTCTTCTGCTAGAGCTTCTATGTTTTGTTCTGTCTCTACCTCTGTCTGAGTGTATTTATCACTTCCCAAACAATATTTAGCATGGACGACTACTTCTTTTGTCTCCCTAGCATGACATGTTTCTTATGAGTTGGTTAAGGGTCCCCCTACAACAAGAGGACCTCCTACAAGGTAACCTGATTTTTCAGGTGCCTTATGTTCCTCAAGCTCTTCCCTGATCATATTCAAATTGATAATAAGCCTTAAATTTTTCACCCTCAACATTTTTTTTTCTCTCACCAAAGAGGAACATATAGGGAGAGAGTGGGGAATTCTTACCCATATAGGAGTGATTGAGGTAGAATATTGTGGCTACAACTGCTACAGACCTTGGTTTGGTGTGGAAACTAGACCATATTCATAAGAGTCTCCCTTTGGGACTTCTTCTACTCTTAATTCTTCTGGTCAATGGGTAGGTCGTTCCGCAAGAGGTCCCTCTATTGGTTCTTGTGTGATAGTGGGGGAATTTGGTTCTATTCCCTGCTTATCTTCCTCAGGATTAGAATCATTTGATTCCTCAAGAGTGAATCATTTTGTTTCATTAATAGCCATTGTTTCTAGCTTGTTTCCCTCAATTATGTCGATTGTTGTGTCGATTAACACTTCTAATTTCTCCTTGTCCTATATACTACTACAGTGTTATGTATTTTACATTTATGGCTCTTGAATATTGGTTGATTGTGCTGAAGGAATGATTTCTGATATTTTTTATGAAAGAGTAGAGCCTTCTTCCTTGTCTTCCTCATTGCCTTATGTTGGAGCTTGTCCTTGAGTAGAAATCTCCACTAACTCTTATGGTTCAATGGAGGTTTCAATCTCTTCTTCATATGTTTATTTTGCCAAGACAATGGTTATACCTTTGTCAAGAGTGTCTTGGTCTAGTTCCTAGGCATCTAGGTGAGTATCCTCCTCTGGTTCTTGTGTACGATGGGAGGATTTGACTTTATTTGTTTCCTAGTTTTACTTATAGACTAGCTCCTTGGGATTGGTATTTATTCACTTCTTATGTTGAGTTTCAGCCTCGTTCTTTGTCCTTCATTTCTTCGGCATGGGATTTGGCCTTTTGTTAAACCCTCAAAGTCACTTTGTGCCCGATTTTCTAGTCGTTATCTCCACATCATTGCCACGGTCTACTTTTACCAGTGTTGCGGCATGGCAGGATTTTTCCCTACTTTTTCACTTAGGTTTCTTTTGTGGAGTTGAAACATATTATACTTGTATCTACATGGCCTAATTGTCTCGTGGAATTGTTGTAGTTGTATTCTCTTGTGGATCTACAAGTGCAAGCATTTCCTGCTCGATTGCTTGAGCAGCAACAACTTCATTTTCATTGAGGAGAACGGGTGGTTACACAATATTGTTCCAAGTGCGTCCCTTTGTTTGCAATGCATGCTCAACCAATAATTTGATGAGGTTGTGATGAGATACTTCCTCCCTAGTATTCTTGGCCCTTTAAAGAAGAATTCTCATTATCTATAATGTCTTGAATAAAAAATACGACATA
Source organism: Picea engelmannii (assembly GCA_009831015.1). Classification (NCBI taxonomy): domain Eukaryota; kingdom Viridiplantae; phylum Streptophyta; class Pinopsida; order Pinales; family Pinaceae; genus Picea; species Picea engelmannii. The sequence continues at coordinate 432,332 of ML778211.1, forward strand.
TTGATCAGTCAATTATGGTGTAAATGATCGAGTAGGTGATTGTGTTGAATGTAGATAGTGCCATAGCATCCTTCGAAAGTAAAGTAATATTGAATAAAGAAAATTGCATATTCCCATGAATGAGGTAATGACTAGTGGTCGAAGCCTATTCCTTTGTTGACTAAGGCTTCCCCTAGTTCAAGGAACTGTCTTGGAGTTTCTGGGTGTGAAGTCCTTCAACTATACCATATGTTATCCCTAAAGTTTGCACTAGACTGCTATAGGGAAAATCTAGGGCACCTCACTTATTGAAATGGTCATTTGGTTTATGGATAAATTATTTTGGATATCTTGAAATTTTATAGATCTCGTCACACACTTTCAATCAAATTATCAACAACACTTCAATTAGTCAAGGGAATTCACATTGATAGGTCAAATAAATAGACAATTGAATGTAGAATAAAAGATAGAGGAAACATAGAGCACAAGTTAACAATATGCTCACTTGTATTAAGAATATTTTCAAGTTCAAAATGATATTTTATTAAAACCTAAAACAAGTACTTGAATGCAAATCCTCAAAATAGGTAATTTAACAGTAAATTATTCACTGGAATTAAAGCTGAACCAAGAAGAAATCAATGCTTTGCATAAATTTCAATTGCATTCAAATAACATAGAAACAAGATGAAATACATAGATAAACAATCTAACCATCAAGATGTTTGATTCCATGAGTAGAAAATCTTGCAGACTTTAATCTCTTTACATTTTTTTCGGATCTATCCCTTCCTTTCAAATCCCCAAAACTGAACCCTTGCTTCCTTCTAAGAGGAAGCTCTTTCTTCATTCCAAAATGGTAATTTTTATAGAGAAATACATAATATGAGCTATTACAAAAATTCTATCAATAAAATCAATAATAATTAGAAGATCTCATGCATTCCAAAGGATTAGGAACTGTTGGGGTCAAATGCCTTCAAATTTGTAATTAGTTCTGAATTTGGAAAAATCTAGAAAAATATGCCTCAAAGATCCACTTGTAGCTCCTATATGGTTCCATATTTCAGGAAACATTCTTCAAGTCACCTAATTGGGCCCATCCTTGAGAAACCCCATGTTTTATGTTTGTGATATTTGATCCCATTTGCTTAGGAAACATGTCAGAAGATGACTACAAAAACAATCACCTACATGAAATTCTTCATTTTTTACCAAATGTTGACCAAAATAATGGGAAAATATTTCAACTCCATGTGTTGTCGACCTTCATCTTCTAGTTTTCTATTTTCATATAAAAATGAACCATTATTTGATTTGATTACTCCTCTGAATTTGGAGACAATCTTTGATTAATAATATTTTGTTTAGGAATCTGGAACAAATATCTAAAATAAAATCACAATTATTTGAAAGTTGTTTCATGACTTCTTGGGAATGTTGGGTGGAATATGATTCTTGTTGAGTAGTCCACTATATATTTATGTTCTGACACCTGCATTCCAACTCTTTCAAAATGAATTTTTTGATTAGTTTCTAATGAAGATACATTATACACACTCTATGACCGTGTTGCTTCTTCAAGCACCTTCAACATTACCTCTATTAAATAAAAACAGTTATGAACCTTATATAACTTGAAATTGTAAATTCTAACCTTGTACAATATCTACTGCAAACTGATATTCAGAAAAGAACAGAAAATATACAATGGCAAATACAAACATTACTTAGAGATTTTTCACCTGGAAACCCAAACCGGGAAAACCAACATATATTATATTCATACATTGTGTGACATTGTTTACAATACAATATACATATAGGAGCCAACGGCATCCAAAACCCTAACCCAATGACCTGGATTAGTCCAAAACCCTAATTCCTTAACCGAAAATAGAAAACCATCGGCAAAAGACCATGTGCCGAAAAAACCACCTAATATCATGTGGTCCCGGAAATATGTCGTCCCGGAAATATGTCGTCCCGGAAATATGTCGTCCCGGAAATATGTCGGCCCGAAAAAATATAACACATACCTGTCTCGTGAAAAGAATATAACACATACCCAACATTCTCCCACTTGTTGTTTTCTTTGCACACAGGGGGTTACAGAGTTACATAGTCAACAATCCAGGGCAACAATGCCCCATGGATGCTCTACACCAAGAGAACTTCTCAGTGCTCATAGATTTTTTTAATGAATCTGCAACATTCTTCAAAGTGTCTACCTTCATCAATGATAATTTGTTTTCTTCAATCATGTCTCTCACAAAGTGATATTGAACATCAATGTGCTTTGTCTTTGAATGATAAGCAGGGTTCTTTGCCAAGAAAATTGCACTTTGACTGTCACACTCTATCCTTATAGCTTCTTGTACCAACCCAATACCTGAAC
>ML778211.1:438418-465612 GCA_009831015.1 Picea engelmannii
CTAATTCTCAACCATTATATTGAACGGATTAGCAATGGGAACAAACAACTTTCACTTTCTTGTTTTTCTATGTTTTTAATTATTTCTGGTAAGCATTCAACATCATTGTTAATATTCTCACACATCCTCTACAACAAAAATTGAAAGTGCATCTTGGTAAGTTTATAATGATTAGATAAAGTGTCAAGTTTAGCAGTGTGCCTCAATAATTAGTTTGAAATGTGATGTCAGAATATCTGGGTTTTTGTAGTGCATTTTTAGCAATGATGTTATTTTTGCACTACAGAAACTACACTCTTTCTACAACGAATAGTATCTAACCCCACAAAATAAGGGAAATCCTATAGATTAGTTAATGAAATAAATCCATCCATGATGTGACTATATAAAATCTATGTAACCACTTTAAACATGTCTTATAAAAAACAATAAAATCAATTCAAAGCAAAGAAAACCAAACCAATGGTGAACAAAACATGAAAAAACATAAACCAGATAGAGAGGATTAGGTTGGAAAATGATTATGGATTGGCAGGATAGGCTTATGGATACAAGAGCATTTGGGCATTGTTGGGCATAGGCCCATTTTGGGGAAAATGCATGATGTCGTGGAAATACAATTGGCAGGGAGGCATGCGAGGCACGCATGAAAGAATATGGGAAAGAAAGACAGCTGGTAGGAAACAAAATGGATGAAAGGAAAATGTGCATGCAGAAGAGGAAAGAATGCGGATAGAATGCAAGAATACCTAACTGTGTTAGGGTTTTGGTCAAAGAATGTAATGGTTGATGAGCCATAAAAACATATAAATATATACCTAGGAGGTCTAGGGGGGGTTGCTAGGGAGTGTTACTTGCGTGAGAAGAAATAATTGGTTCGTAACATGACTGTAATCCGATCGAGTCTTGTAATATGTTGAGATGTAGAGGGTCAAAAAGGTAGATATTGAGGGTTAGATCATAGTATGAAGAGTCTGGTGTGATCTATTCTGCCTCATAATAGATCTCAACCTGAATGAGGATGAGTTGTAAAGCGTGAGTCACTGTAGTTTCAAAAATTCCATAATAAAGGAGCTTGAGAACCAGATATTTGTGGATGTATCCCATGAGGGGGTGAACCATGGTAACACCTATGTTATGTGATTGAATATTTTTCCCCTTTTACTGTCAATAAGTAGATGTTAGAATGATGCATGAATGAATTAATGGATCTAATCTTGCTACATGTATGAATGAGAATGATAGTATATTGCTTTACTAATTAGATAGAATTCACAATGTGCAGTTCACAGATCCCCAGTCAGTCCTGGACTGCAGGCATTTGAGCATTGCAGTCACCCATTAAGACTATCTCAGGCGAGACTGCATAGTGTACTTTGTGCGTTGCGCTGCCTTCTGGTTTACCAGGAGGGATGATAGTTTCAGAGTCTTTTTTGGACCCCTAGTATATCTAAGCCTGGGTCAAATCATGTTAAAGGTATAACTAGGATAATCAATCAACAAATGGTTTCATTGCCAATTGGAAAAAAATAGGATTGAGTGGATGAGATCTATTAAAAGAATGTTTGATATATTGAAAAATTGTTAAAAGAATGTCAGATCTAGGACCAAAGTGTCAAAAAGAATGAAAATATAGAAGGGAATGTTTATACCCTAGAGACCCATGAAGGAGGAAATAGAGAGATGGTTGAATAAAAAGGAGCTAGAGTTTGCACAACAACATAACATAAACCATGGAGTAACACTGCACAAATATCTTGAGAAATATGTGTTTATTGATCTGCATGAAGTATTTTTCTTTGATTTTCCACACTTATTGCAGGAGTGGATATTGACGTTCAAAGAAAACCACACAACAAATTGGATCCTATAGTTAGAGTGGAACTCAGTTCAGATCACACAGTTACAACAAGTGAATGACAAATTCACCCGCACAATAGATTTTTGGCTCGATAGTATTGTTGCAGGATTTATAACAGAATTTGCAGTAGATACCGTGAAGTCGTATAGCGCAACAGAGAGAGAGTTTCTATGTGACCCTCGAGGAAGGTATATTAGATCGTTGTATACTTGTATTAAGACATTTCTCTATAACAAAGGTGTAATGACAATGGAGTCAGACACCTAAACTTCCCTGCATGCATGGGGGAAGGGGACAAGAACTGACAGGAAAAGGAGAAATGGAAGGAGATAAAGGAAAGAAGAAGGAGGACTTGGATCGAATCATGATGGACGAAAACCAGATCAAGCGTATCATGAAGACAGTGTAACACACCAAGTTTTGAACCCCAATTTTAAATAATGTATGGTTACAATGATGAGAGGTCAGGGTACCCAAACAATTATTAAAAGCCCAGTGTGCCCAATACATGTAATGTTTTTATTATTATTAATAATAAATACAGGGTTGGCTTCTAGACAAACAAGGAATAGATTTATAGGGGGCTATGATTCCACAAGAGAGGGGGCTTGAGGGGCTAAGTGTTTATTCCTATGTTAATTACCCTTTTTTCCTAAGGGAGGGGATCGGTTACGTGAGCTTCTTGGGGAAGGCCAGGAGGTTCTTGATTCCCCAGGAAGTTACTTAAACTCACCTTTAGTCTGATGAGGGGGTTCGACTAATGGTTTGTTCGTTGCTTTCCTGTACGTTCATTCATTTTCCCTCTTCATTTTCTTGCACCACTTACCCATTCATTGATCCATCCTCATCTGTGTCTTGGCTTGGGAAAGGGGAACTGAACTATTGAAGAATTATCCATGGTATGGTGGGTTGTAGTGGTCATTGGTTTCATCCAGACGTGACTTGAGGCTTGCATGTCTGAGATGCATTGACCTATGTCCAACATTGCTCACAACTAGGAGTCTTGAGATTTCCAGTATTGAGGGCTTGAGGGGATAAGTGTTTATTCCTATGTTAATTATATTTTTTCCTAAGGGATGGGATCGTTTACGTGAGATTCTTGGGGAAGGACAGGAGGTTCTTGATTCCCCACAAAGTTACCTAAACCCGACTCTGGTCTTATGGGGGGGTTCGACTGATGGCTTGTCCACTTATTTCATGTACGTTCATTCATTTTCCCTCACGCACTTTCATGCACCACTTACCCATTCATTGAAACATCCTCATCCACGTCTTGGCTTGGGAAAGGGGAACCGAACTGCTGAAGAATTAGCCATGGTATGGTGGGTTGTAGTGGTCGTTGGTGTGATCCATCCATGACTTGAGGCCTGCATGTATGAGATGTTTTGTCCTATGTCCAGCATTGCTCACAGTTGTGAGTCCCGAGAGTTCCAACATTGAGATTCTGGACCAATTTCATTGGAGCCCGAATAAGGAGAATAATTACGTAAGGGACTGCGTGGTAGAGAAGGGTGGGGTTCCATTCTCTCGGGTGGTGCAAGCTGGGTAGAAGAGATATGGGTACTTGGATTTCTGTGAGAGATGGGAAGCCTGTGAGAGCTTGGGTGTTGACTGGTTTGGGAAGCTAAGTAACACTCTGAAACCATCCTTGTGGATTCATATCCCTGGATCAGGGGTGATGTTGTTGTTGATATTTGGAATAGTAGTGTCTATGGTTGGGTGGAATGTCCTTGGTCTACAGCCAGTTGGTGTCATATTTCATAAATATAAGTTCTCTCTATTATGGTATCATTTTCATGTATATGAATGTATTTCCGTTGTATATTTAATTATCGTTTAATTGATTCTTTAGACTATGCATGCTTGTTGACTACTGTTGTGGATGTTGTTAAAGTCTTTCCTTTTATGCATCCTTCAATTTTAAAAAGGTAACAGTAAGAGAAAGAAGTCCAAGGGTAGGCTTGAAGGTAGCGTACCCCGACCTGTGGGTGGCTGGGTATGTTACAGTTTGGTATTAGAGCTTCTGGTTTAACACCAAGCTGGTATGGGCTAGGTCTGTTGGTGAGAGTCTCATGGTTGATATTGAATTCTGACCACAAAGTTGAAAATATCAGGAGGAATGGCGTTGCAAATCTACACAGAAGTTAGAACGTCATAGATCCTTTGTAAGGGTTCTCAGTATCATGACCATCCCCTTCAAATTTGGGAGTGATTACCACTGTAGGATCAGGAGAGATATGGGATCGTTGGATCGGAGGACAGGTGAACACGGGTCATCTGATTTAAAGGAAGCAAGGTTTAAGGTCACAACCATCGGATCCCGTGGAAGAGAGAGATCAATGGACATGAGGCATTGCGGGGAACCAAGTTTCACGAGAGATAATTTCCCAAGGTGGTCCCGCAATCCAAACCATGGTTTCACCAAGGGGTTCTATGGTAGCATCAGGAGAATTGTGGGGCAAAAAGTGGATTACTCCAAACCATCGATGTGTGCCCCTACAAATTGAAAGGAATGCAATGATGTGACATGTTAGTACTCGACCAACGAACCTCTGAATAACAGAAGTAGTCGGGAACCATCGATCTGTAGGAGGACACACATCAACTGATCATGTGCTCTGGGTGAAATCACTTCGGGAAAAGGTGAGCAAGGAGAAGTTGAGAATTGATATTTCAAAAGGCCCAAAGGAATGGACATTTTTTATCCTTGCAGCGGTAACTTCCAAAGTCCCGAAGTCTGGGGTTAATATGGGTCGTCCGAGAAGGGAGACACATGGCGGTAGTTTGGCTGATTCAGGAAATCAGAGTTTGGGAGAATTGGAAGTGTGTCGGTATAGAAACTCCGGAAGTCCTGAAGCCCAAAGATCCGATGTGATGGGGCACGATGACATCACCTAGAGGTGATGTGGATCCTGGAATTCCCGAAGTGACGTGGCTTATGGACATCACTTTGGATGATGTGGAAACATGGGATGTGTGCCATGTGTCAGTAAGTTTTGAGCATATGGAGTATTGAAATGTTAGTTATAAAATGACATGTGTCACCTTCCTAATTGGGCCACGTGTCCACTTCTAGTATTTCACCACATGGCGATATATCGTGAAGTCCACAAACTTGGCACTCCAGTGGGGAAGGATGTGACAGGTTGTGTTGGGTTGAAAACTCTCGAAGGCCCGAAGGTTGGACTACATATCAACTATTGATTCCATAAGACACATGTCAAAGGATCATCGACTTTGGGTGAAATAACTCTGGGAGAACGTGCAGGAGGAAAGTTTGAAACTTTTGAAACCCAAAGAGATGAAGCGATTCACAACCATTGATCTATGGGAGCACACCCTTTGAGAGATCATGAACTCTGGGTAAAAGCGTTCTAGGAGGAGGAAAGAGAGGAAAGTTGAGACTCCCAAAGCATGGAGTCCCGAAGTGGATCGCTATCATTGATCATGAAAGAGGATGGGAACCATTTATCTGGTCCTAGCTGAAAGTTTTGAAGTCCTGAAGCTTTGGACAAGCACTTTTTCAGCTAAGCACAGGGTCATGGTCATGGTCATATGTAGATTGAGAGAAGAGGGAAGGAGGGATAAGGGCCGAAGTGGTGGTCTTTGAGACAGAAAAGTGATAAGGAAGGATTTAGCCACGGTTTCTAGTCGTGGTCACCTGGGAAGGTGGTTTGAAGGAAGCGCCTCTGCAGGATGAAATTTTGTGTCAGCCAATGATAACATGACACTGTTCTTTTTGGAGAATGGGGATATGATCTCCATGAACAAAAAAAAATAAAAAAATAAAGATATTTGTATCATGGTTTGGAAATTTTGTTTATCATATGCATAATTCTAACAAAATGGTCGCTTGCACATTTTGCAAAATTAAGGGGTTTAAACACATTAACTCACGATGCATATTGAGGAAATGGAAGAAGGCGAGGGAGCCTCTAGTCATGATAAGGAGTATGAAGGCCAGAATACCAGAGTTGGTAATGCAGAGACAGAGTCCAATGGACCCAAGGGAAAATGAGAACAAAAAACGTTAATAGAAACGGTAAGAATCCTGAAGATGGAAGTGCAGACCTACAAAGCAGACAACGAGAGACTAATGAGAGAGAAAATTTGGATAAATGCTCAAGTTTTTCAAAGATTAAATCAGTTGCAGAGACAAATGAATAAGGGATCAAACTCAAGACAAGAGGAATAAGGTAGGTTCCATGAAAGAAGGGATGATCTTGGAAGAGTTGGTTATTCAAGAAGTTCTAGCAGAGCTCATGGACACCGCTCACCTCCTTACTCAAAAGGAAATTTTAATGCATCGGATGATCCAGTAAGAAGTCTAGAGGTGTATCCTATCATACACCAAAGAAGGAAACACGAGATAGATAGTTTGCAAGGAGAGATGAGGAAGCTCAAGCCACCTTCCTTTGAGGGTGAAAGAGAAAGGGAAGATGATGCCGAATCATGGTTGCTTGGGCTCAGGAGATATTTTCAATTGCATAACTATTCATCAAATATGGAAGTTAGGATTTCCACCTACCATTTACACGAGAAAGTTGCAATGTGGTGGGACCAATTGAAGCAAGTGGAGCACATTAATGAGAGTAGGATCACTTGGAACAAGTTCAATAAGTACTTCCAGAAGGAGTACCTCTCAAAGCATTTCTATGACAGGAAAATGCAGGAGTTCTTTGAACTCAAGTTGGGAAGCATGACTATGGAAGAGTACAAGAAGGAGTTCTTGGGATTGTTAAAGTATGTTAAGTTCATTGGTGATGATAAAGTGATAATACAGAGATTTCTAAGTGGACTCCCAACCTTTTATAAGGAAAATATCAAGTATGATGAGCCAAAGACCTTGACTGAAGCCATTAGGAATGATAAATACCTATATGAACAAGGCCAAGGAAGATAATCTCTACAGAAATATTGGAAGGATAAGAAAAATTTGAAACCTTATCAAAGGAGGAAAGGATTCAAACCTTCCTTCAATAGGAATGATCCTAATAGGAATTGTCAAGATCAGTATGCTAAGGGATATTTCAAGAAGGAAGATTCCTTGGGAAAAAGGGGAAGACCACCAATCCAATGTTGGGGATGCAAGGAAGATCACCTATACAAGGATTTCACACACAGAAAGGATAGATTGAAGACTGTGCACAACATCCAAGAGGCTACAATAGTCGAAAATATGGGAAGAATATATGTAGCTTTAAATGATCGACAAGTAGAGTACCAGTCCAATATGATCAAGGTGGAAGGTAAGATCATAAATCAACATGTTACTATTTTGATGATTCAGGAGCAAGTCATTGTTACATTGATACTAAGATAGTCGATCGATTACATTTGGAGAAAATTAAACTTGGAAAAACAATTTTGGTTTAGTTATCCATTGGAACCAAAATAAGAATCCATGATATGGTCAGAAGTTGTTCCATAAGTATTAATGGCATGAATACTAGTATTGATATAAATATCATACCATTAGGGTCTTATGATATTCTGATTGGAATGGATTGGTTGGACAAGCATCATGTTGTCCTATATTTTCATAACAAGACATTTTCATGTCTTGATGGAAATGGAAAACATAGCACTGTGAAAGGACTTTCAAGACCCATCTCTATAAGGGAGATTTCATCCTTACAGCTAAAGCAATGTTTTAGGAAAGGATGTCAATTGTATGCATCTCATGTGGAAGATCCAGATAATAAAAAAGGGCTAAGCCTCGAAGATTTCTCAGTACTACAAGAATTTGAATATGTATTCCAAGAAATACCTAGATTTCCATGAAGAAGGGAGATAGATTTCTCAATTGATTTAGTGCCAAGAGCATGGATAATCCCCATGGTAGTTCAAGAGAAGAAGCAAGGAGGCATAAGAATCTGTGTAGATTTGAGAAATCACAATGATGCTTTCCTACATGACCCCTTCCCTACACCCTTTACATATGAATTCATAGAACATGTGGGAGGTCGGGAAGCGTAATCATTCACTGATGAATTCTCAAGATACCACCAAATCAAGATAGCACCAGAAGATCAGTACAATACTACCTTTGTGATGGAATGGGGATCCTACCAGTAAACAGTCATGCCTTTTGGACTCAAGAATGACCAACAATTGTTTCTAGAGTAGTCATTGTTGCCTTCAAAGAATTCATCCATCAGTTTCTAGAGGTACATTTGGATGATTGGATAGTGTACAACCTATTGAAGGATCACGTAGAGGTGTTGAGGTTGATGTTAGAAAGATGCAAGAAATGCCAAATATCCTTGAACATTGAGAAATGTGTATTTGAAACACCCTTCATAATTATATTGGGTCACATAGTATGCAAAAAAGGTTTGATTGTGGATCCTGCAAAGATTGCAATAATTGTGAATTTACCACCACCAAAATCAGTGCTCCAGCTGCAAGCCACATTGGGACATACAAGATATTACAGAAAATTTATAAGGGGGTATGCGCAGATCACTGTGCCGATGAAGAAACTACTCAAGAAGGATACTAAATTCCAGTGGAATGAGAACTGTCAGCAAGGGTTGGACACCTTGAAGGAGAAGATGGTCACAACACCCATCTTAGTCTTTCCATATTGGGAGAAGAAATTCCATGTGCATGTAGATGCATCATCCATAGCCTTGGGAGATATTTTGGCATAACTAGGAGCAATGGATTTGAACCATCCCATAGCATTTGCAAGAAGAAACATGTCTGACTCTTAGCATAATTACAGCACTACAAAGTGAGAAGGTCTAGAAATGGTGTATGAACTTCAAAATTTTAGGCATTACCTACTTGGAAAACATTTTAAGACGTTCACAGATCATTTGTCCCTTATGTACCTAGTCAACAATCCAGTGTTGGCGGGGATAATATGTCGATGGTTACTTTTGTTTCAAGAATTTGACTTTGAAGTCATAGTTAAACTAGGGAAGCTGAATGCAGGACCTGGTCACTTGTCAAGGGTCACTAATGGCGAGGATCCTACAAACTTAGAGAATACCTTCCATGATTATTTTGTTGACATTATTGAGTATTTAAGTAAAGGGACTGCACCACAGGAACTTAACACCACATAGAGGAAGCATATAGTTTTCAGAGAAACTGACTACCAGTTGATCATAGGACACTTATATAAAATGGGGGAAGATAACATCTTGAGAAGGTGTGTGTTAGAACATAAAATGCCTATGATATTGGAAGAATCCCATGAAGGAATAGATGGAGGAAACTATGCAGGAAAATCTACCGCACAGAAGGTACTGTGCGCAGGATTATGGTGGCCAACTATTCAGAGGGTTGGAAAACCAAACAGATGGGATGATATTCCCTTACACCCACAGGTAGCACTACAAGTGTTTGAAAATTGGGATATCGATTTTGTTGGGCCAATTCACCCACCTGCAAGAAGGTCAAGCATGTGATACATCATCACTGCAATAAAATACCTCTCAATATGGGCAGAGGTAGCACCAGTTAAATATTGTAGCGCAGTGACAAAAACACACTTCTTGTTTGAACATTTGTGTTGGGACAGGGGCAGACCCAAGGTTCAATGCTTCAATAGCGCACCAACAAAACCCTAACTATCGGCCCTTTTGGCAACACCTGCAAAGCAGATGAAATCTCACCTAAGGTACAATCAAGGGTGGTTGCAGGACTTGGATGTCTGCAACCTAGCTAGGACATAGATATATGATTACAATACCTTAACAGAGCACTTAGAAGTCAACATTCATTAGCAATTAACCCTTATTTACATCACAGATCCAAATCCTAATTATAGAACAATGCAGCATCCCACAATATCTAATACATCCAACACTTAGCACATAGAAATAGATCAGATCTAGCATTCATTCACATTACTAATAACTAAGCTATAATATTAGATGCATATAACATATATCATTGCATTGAGCATACATCACATCAATGACTATGATCCACAAAGAAACCACAACACAGGATACATGTGGTTCACCCCAGTGTGGGGCTACATCCACCAAATCTTCTCTATCTTTATTATATTCTCTAAATCTTCGACAAGCACATAGCTACCAGAACCTACTCTGTATAGGACAAGATATCTGTGCACACCTCGTTAGATCCTCCTTCCCCGAGCTAGGTTTAAGAACAAATTATTCTTACAAGTTGAACATAAGCCTCTTACAATCACTTGCACATAGCTTTGCAAGTTATTAACACACAATAAGCGCAAATCCTTTTCAATCACATAGATCAAACTCTAGCACTTATCATATTTGCCTCATTACCCTTATCACCCTCTTACTTACATCGCCTATATTTCTATTTATACATTACAAAATGGGCCTAAACATGGGTAAACCCATGGGACAACATCCCATACCCGTTACATAAACCCTAAACCCAAAAATTCCCTAAGAAGGGACCGATATCCCATGATCTCCTCTTTTCCTTGTGCTCTGCCTTCGATCATCTTGTCAATGTCCTAAAATTGGTCAAACGTGACGCAATTTCTCCAAAACTTGGTCAAGGGAGAACAAGCCAACAACACTCACATGTGACTCGTCCCAAGTCACTCTGATCTGGGTAACTTTGCCTCAAATTCTTCAAGCTTGGCTCAAGCTTCTTCAACCTGTTTCTTCGCCAGAGCCTCCTGCTCGATGAACTCTTGAATAACCTTCTTTGGCATAGGTCCTTCCAATTGTTGTTCAACTAATTTGAATACTTGTTCTAGTTGTGCACATTGTCCTTCAATATCCTCAAAAAGTATGCAAGTTGCATCCTGCACTGGCTAGAGTCGCTGGGTCACTTCCATGACCTTACTATGAATGGCATGGGCTTGCTTCTAAACCATGAGCTATTCCTAGGATATTTTCATCCTCTCGACCAGTGATAGTAGCTTCAACTGTGCTTGCATTGTTGTTGCTTTATGTTTTTCCTCATGGAGCTCTGACTCCAGTGTCTTGGGTCCTCTGCAAGGTACTCGTAGGTCTATGCACTTCGACTACTGAGTTGTTTGAATTCCAATGTTAATGCCTTTATTCTCTCAACCGCACTCCTCATAGTTTCTTCTCTTAGATCTCACACTTATTGTGGAGTGTTTGGCACTTCTTGTAACTCCAGTTCAACTATCCTCTGTTGGAGCTACTAAATGGATTCTGCAAGATTCCCTAGTATTTCTACTGGGTCTTCTTCCATTCGTTCTAAGCCCATCACAGAGCAAAGTTCTCTAATGACTTCTTCTTTTACTCCAATCTTCTCTGCGAGCATTTGTTCCTTCTCCTTCTGGATATGCGCTCTATCCTATACAAACTTGGATTGGATGTCGTCTCTTTTCTGTTGCACAACCCGACATTTTTCTCTATCTTCCTCTTTTTACTTCTTTAATGCCTCTATGGCTTTCTCTTTTTCTTCCTCAACACGAGGAAGAAAACCTTTGGTCTCATCTACTATTCGGTAGATCTGGGTAGGTTCGTCTCCCAACTATGTTCCTTTGGATGACTGGGGAACAGTAGACACTGCGCGGATGGAATGGAGAGCTTGTTGTACCCCTTTCATCTCTACTTCAATTCTTTCATACATGGCCTCTTGTTTGGCTTCATTACATTGTAAGATATCTTCTGAGGTATCTGAGACATCAACGATAATGAAATCTATGTCATCCATCATGAGCATAGTCTACATCTGTGGTTTAGTAGCTTTAGACTTCTTCCGCGATGTAGGTTTCATGGGGGAAACCTTTTTTTTCTTGGAGGTCTCAGCTTCGTCAATAGTGTCCCTAGGCGGTGTTATTTCACCTTGTTTATGCTCGTCTTATTCTCCTTTGTATTCTTCTTTGTTTTCTTCTTTGTCTACTTCATCATCACCTCCCCCTCCTGGTGAGTCTGAAGAAGTCTCTTTTGATGCATTGTTCATCTTCTGTAATTCTTCCTTTTTATTCCTTTTTCTACTATTGGGTGCATCATACTCTTTGTGAGTGACCACAGGACTTTTGATTAGGTCAGGGTCAGACAGTTCTACTTGGTCGACTGATACAAGGAGTTTTGCGAGTCACTCCTTAGTTATTTCTTCCATGTCCTCCTCAATGAGCTTGTAGTAATATTGGAGATCTTCTTTATGTTTGTATCCTTGCACAGTGATATAAATAAAATGTCTATCTGCACGGAACTTCACAAATGGTATGAATCTGTGAAGGGTATTTGATGTCATGTAAGGGGAAGACTCAATAGCCCTCTTCAACTACAGGTAATAGGTGTGGAACACTACATTTGACTCCCATTGTTTATCCATGTCGCTCAAATACCAAAGCTTGGTGAACTTCACGGCTAAGGGTTATGATGGCTCAATCTCAGGGAAGGTCGCACCTTCCAGCATCTCCCAAGAAATGAAGGTGATGAGGATCAATAACCAACTAAAATGGAACTCATAGCCTTGATCTTGAACTTCGCAAAATTCTTTCTCTAACTAGTTGACGAGGAAGCTCGCCCAGTTCATTTCTATCCCTTCCACACATTTTTCGGTGATGTCGACGACAAACCCCATGACCTGCGTGGGTCTGTTATTCCTTACTATCTTACCAGCAATCAACTGGCAGGCTAGGCGCACTGCACTATTTTTCATGGAGGTGACCTTGTAGCCCCACTTCCCCTCTTCTACATCGCCATAGGTGTCTACAATTCTCTGTGCCAGGGCACGATCTACAACCTTTCCTGGATAAAATTCTTGTGGGTTTGGTCCTTGCATGCTTAGTCTGGTGATCCTATGGATCAACGCCGGATCGACAGTGATACGCCCGTCCAACCATAATTAACCACCATGGAAGCATGACAGTAGGAGATTAACACACACATTAACCACCTGATGTCTTTCCAAGTGTGGTATCTTCATCATGTTTAGGATAGTGGACTTTGCGATGTCCATGATCCATGACTGGGGGATGATATTTGAATTCTTCTCCTTTGTCTTGGTCAACTACTTGTATGGTGCGATCATGCCATATATATTTCGGTCTCCTAGGTTATAGTCACTGATATTCAACATCAGAATCGTCTCCAACTGTGGTCTGACTACGCATATCCCCTTAGGGAGGTATGGAGTGATGACTGTGTAGTCGAAGTCCCTCGGGAAGTTGCCATGACTCACCATGCCAGCTAGAGGTAGGATGTAGATAGGAATGATAGATGGGATGAGCTTCACATTCACTAAGTCATCACGATGCTTCGTTTGTTTCTCTATCACAGCTCAGGATGGTCCATATCCACAAGCAGTTGACGGGGATGCTTGCACTCCTCTCGTTGACGAGGATTGGATGCCTGCGGACATCACCATCTTGGCCATGAGGTCTATTAGGATCTCTTCGAAAAACAATTCTACTGCACTAATTTCATCCGACATGCACACTCGATATCTGATATCTCAGGTCGGTGAACAACACTCAATGTAACAAAATGGATGGTGAGGTCTCAATGATCACTGTGCGAAAGAAACTAGTTCTCTATGGACTTGGATAATCACAATTGGAAAAAGTGTTCTCGGTGCAACACTTGACGGGATAAATAGACAACATCGTAACAGACTCTACCAACGGGTAGGAACACCTCAATCAATGCTATTGCATCTGTTATGGCACGGTCCCAATGGTCCAGTGGTGAATGTTCCCGAAATAACTATGTTTCTAGTCATTCTTGAGCGTCATTCTAACGGTCGGGATGCCTCTAATGGTCATATTGCTTCACTGTGGTGAAGTGCCAATCTTCATTGTTCTAATATCCCGACAAAGTTTGAGTTCTTCAAACCTTTTTCCGCGGATTCCTCCCTGGAACTTCCTATAACTTTTCTAACTTTTCTTTCTTCTTGCTGAGCTTTCTGGCTTTCTTTCCTAAAATCTGGGTCACTGGTTTCCTCTTTCCATTATCATTCTTATCTTTTCTTGGCATGGTAACTTCGAACTATGGAGGGTCTTCCATAGAGTTTGAAGGTAATACTTCTTCTCTTTCTGGGGTAGGTTCTCTACTCTCTTGTACAAATAGGTGTTTCAAGTTTTCTTGTGTTCTTTCAACTTCGACGACCAAATCTCTAGTCTTTTGTAGCTTCGATTGGTCCTTTTGTTCTTTCAGTAAGTGCGCTATTCTCCTAGCCATGAAATATATTATTTCTTGCTTTTTATGTTCTATATCCTACTCTTCTTGTTTCCTTCATATCTGATCTTTCTCAATCCAGGTTTTTCCTAGCAAAATAGAAAATGGGGTGTTGTTCTCAACAAATTTAACGATCTCAAATTCTTCTTCTATCGAAGTTCCATGAAAACTCATAGATGTATGGGTAGGTCTTCCACATAGGGTTATCATCTTTCCTCTAAATAATCATATTCCTCTTAATGAAGGAACCATAGTAGGCTTCCCCAAAATTTCCCAAGTTCTTTCTGTCATGATATTCACCTGTGTTTCCTCATCTAGGACACAGTCTATGTCGAAGTCTCCTATTATTTTTTCTATGTACTCCTTCTCTTTTAAGATCTCTGATAAGTTGATATCTCTGTGATCATTCAGGTTTTATTTTATCTGTAATAATACAGTCTCTGATTTTTTCTGGGGTTCTATCATATCCTTAGTTTATTGGCCCATTTCATAGTTTTCTTGTCTCATATTCATCTTTTCAACTTTGGAAATCATTCTATTGAAATCCAAAACTTCAATTCCAATAGCCTTACAACAAAGGCAAATAGGACCTCTACCAGGGCATTCCTTAGCAAGATGTCCCAGTCTTCTGCAACTATAGAAAAGAGTTAATCCTCTCTTTCTTTTAAATGACCCCCAACCTTTCATGTACTGCACAATGGGATCACAATGGTGGGTTTGAAAAAAATTCTTTCTAGGATCCTACATCCATTTGTTAGTCCAACAATTATTTCTATGCATAGGAATAACATATCTTTCACTATTTCTATCAGGTCTATTCATATCAAATCTTCTTTCTTCTAGTTGTACCCTAGTTTTCAGATTAGGACCAAATCTATTAAACATACCTAGATCCATTCTTTCGAAATAAAAATTTTCACTTATCTTACCTTTATCAGAGCAAAAAGCTTCGAGATATTACCTCTTTTCTTCATATCAAACTTCTCTTCTTAGCACAAAGTTTCACAAGTCAAGTAGAATACTATGCACTATGGAAGAAAATCTATACAAAGAGCTTTCTCTTTTCTTCAATTCCCAACAATCATAGTTTCAGGTCCTAGCAACTAAACCATTTGTTGGCACAGGGGAAGAACTAGGGTTCAACGCTTCAGCAACGCACCAACAAAATCCTAACTACTGGCCCTTTCGGCAACACCTGCGAAGAAGATGACGTCTCACCCAAGGTAGAAGCAGGGGTGGTTGCAGGACTCAGATGTATGAAACCTAGATGGGACACAGATATGTGATTACGATACCTTAACATAGCACTTAGTTGTCGACATTCATTAGAAATTAACCCTTATTTACATCGTAGATCCAAATCCTAATTACAGAACAACGTAGCATCCCACAAGATCTAATACATCCAACACTTAGCACATAGAAATATATCAGATATAGAATTCATTCACATTACTAAGCACTAATCTATAATATCATATGCATATAACATATATCATTGCACTAAGCATACATCACATCAATGACTATAATGCAAAAAGAAACCACAACATAGGATATGCGTGGTTCACCCCAATGTGGGGCTACGTCCACCAACTCTTCTCTTTCTTTATTATCTTCTCTCAATCTTCTAAAAGCACAGAGCTACCAGAACCTACTTCGCATAGGACAGGATATTTGCACACACCTCTCCAGATCCTCCTTCCCCAAGCTAGGTTTAAGCACAAAGCCTTTTTACAAGCTGCACACAAGCCTCTTACAATCACTTGCACTTAGCTCTGCAAGTTCTTAACACACAATAAGAACAAATCCTTTGAAATCACATATATCAAAATCTAGAACTTAACATCATTGCATCATTACCCTTAGCACCCACTTACTTACATTGCCTATATTTCTATTTATACATTACAAAATGGGCCTAAACATGGGTAAACCCATGGGCCAACATCCCAGACCCGTTACATAAATCGTAAACCAAATAATTCCCTAAGAAGGGGATGATATCCCACAATATCCACTTATCCTTGCGCTTCGCCTTCGATTAGCCTATCGAAGTCCCGAAATTGGTCAAACGTGACCCAAGTTATCCAAAAATTGGTCAAGGGCCAACAATGTGCTCACTAGATTTGGATGCCCAAGGATTCTGATGAGTGACCAAGGAACTCACTTTATAAACAACATTATCAGAGCTATAACTGAATAATTCAAGGTCTACAATCACAAAAGTACGCCATACCATCCTCAAGAAAATGGAATAGTGGAAGCCTTCAACAAGATTCTAGAGAATGCCTTAACCAAGATTTGTAATGTCAATAGGGACGACTGGGATTCAAAGATACAAGTGGTGTTATGGGCATATAGAACTACCTATAATAAGTTGACAGGGTAGACAACATTTAGATTGGTGTATGGAAAAGAAGAAGTGGTTCCATTAGAATTCTTGGTCCTAAGTCTGCATGTCACAACTGTAATATCCCTAAGGCTGAACCCAAATGTAATGTAAATGAAAATGTACTTAAGTTGGTGAGTTGTTTGATATCATTTTTGTATGCACATTACATGGCATAGTGTGCACATGTACTGCATAGTGAAA
Source organism: Picea engelmannii (assembly GCA_009831015.1). Taxonomy (NCBI): domain Eukaryota; kingdom Viridiplantae; phylum Streptophyta; class Pinopsida; order Pinales; family Pinaceae; genus Picea; species Picea engelmannii. The sequence goes on from ML778211.1 coordinate 454,998, forward strand.
TGATGAATTCTGCACATTCCAAGATACCGTGTGCAACATCTTAAGTGCACGTGATTGTGAGGCCAATGAGCCTTTGTGTATATGCTTATGTTTGGATTAGGCCGAAGAGCCTAGATGTTAAAGGCCAGTGCGCCTATTTTTGTATATGTCTCATAATTAATATAAAATACATCGTTGTGCACAGACCGACCATGATAAAAGAGATGGGGGACTAAACTCCACTGGTTAGGGAAAGGGAGGGGCTAATTTAAGGAAAGGGGCCAATCTAGGGAGCTTAAGCCAAAAAGGAATATTATATTAATATTTCTTAAAAATAAAGTATGGATAATTATATTATCCTAAGTTCAAAAGTTGGGGAAAAGTGGGCCAAAGTAGCTCCCAATATGACAAGTGTCAAGTTGGGGACATGCATACATATTGTTGGGACTTTGTTCATTCCCTATCATATTTTCCATCATTCTTCCCAGGATTGCTTCGATCATTCCTACTATCCATTCAATCATCCATGAGTATGCACACACCCATTGAGCTATCCTTGGTAACTTCATGACAGTACCTGAACTTGTATCCATATCCATTTTTGTTGGTGTATCTAGTTAGCTTGGGAGTTGGACTGAAGAAGCGGGTTGTCAGGGCCATGGGATATTAAAGAGGTGGGTTGTCAGGCCCATGAGAAATTCTTTGAGTGAGAGAATTGTTGGGGATTGATTCCTAAAGGCATTGAAATGCAGCTACAGTTCTCTAAGACTTGTTTTCCAGCCTATTATTGAAGCCCAGAAAGGAAGTGGGGCAGTCGAAGGACTGTTGAGCAGAGAAGGGGCACACTTCCTGGGTGGGACATACATGTGGGGAATGAGGGACTATAGGTTGTTAGTTGAGTTGGCACTTGATACATAGTCTTTCCTGTTGTCTATGAGCCTTTAGCTTATTTAGGAATCCCTTTACCCGGGTTGAATTTAGCCCCAGCTCGGGGGTGACTCACTTTCGAGAGTGATGAATAATGTGGTCTAAGGCTGGGAGGTTTGTGGAAGTTTTTCACACAGTTGGTGACATTCCTACCAATATAAGTGTCAATTGTGTGATAAATTTACATGTTGCATTGTTATTTATGTGTGTATTTTTATGGGTTACCATATGTGTGGTTATATCTATGTTTATTTTTATGGATATTTCCTGTATATGCTACATGTATATGTTTATTGTTATTTCAGTGTGAATCCATGTATTTACGAAATGTATTTGTCTATTTACTTTTTATACGTAAAGCTTCTGCAAGATTTTTGTGTACATATGTTTTAATTGCATGTAGTTTGAAAAATTCATGTGGCATAGCTCAGTTAGATGCTGGGTATGTTACAGTATGTTCTGCAAAGAGAACAAAAAGAGTTCTCTAGTGTAGCATGGCTCAGTATGGATGGTTGGGGACGTTACAATACATATGCACACAAGGATGTTACAATATGATATCAAAGCTAAGAAAAGAGTCTAAGTAGTGGAATTGCTCGGTTTGTTGGTGGTCAGGGATGTTACAACAACAATTACAAACATGACAAAGCGAGGCATAGTACAAGAAAGGTTAATTCAACTGATGAGCATTGAAGAAGATATGATTCTAGTAGGATTTTACCAAGAAGTACATAAATAAAGGGACAAAGCCTGGCATGACTGACATATCAAGAGAAAAACTTTCAAGGAATGTGACCTAGTCCTACTGTATGACAACAAGTTTTTTCAACATCTAGGAGAGTTCATAATTCATTGGTTGGGACCATATGAGGTCAAGACTGGCATAGACGGAGGAGATGTACATTTGAAGTATTTACAAGGAACATAATTGAGGTTCATTATCAATGGGATTCGACTGAAGTTGTACAAGGACAATCGACCACCCGCAACTTGAAAGTTACCGCTCGCAAAAACAAAAGAGTCTGTGCACACAGGTCAGCAAGTCAGTGCGATGAAAAATAAAAGATTCCATGCACAAAGGTCACCGAGTCATCATGAAGAAATAAGAATATTGCTCCACAATAAAAGGGTATCTAAGCCAAGGACTCTGTGCGCTAAAAAATCCTAGCACACCAAAAAAAGGATTGACAGTTGGAAAACGCGAAAATTCAGAAAATGATGGTTGTGGAATTCAAGCACCAACTCATGATGGCTGCTGAAATTGCGACAAACACACAAAATTATGTACACAGAGGTAAATAACTTAGTGTGATGGAAAGGGAAAAGTCTGAAAACACAGAGCACAAGACAACAACTAACAAGTACAAATTTACCACGTGCAGGACACACAACAAAAAGTGAAAAAGGGACAACTGTCAATGCAGAATAGTTGTCACTTCGTCGTCCCACTATAAATTCAGAAAAGGGGGGAAAGAAACTCATAGTGTGATTTTATAAGGAGAATAAGGTAGAGCCAAGTGAAAGAGTGATAGAGTGAGACTTCGAGATAGCACCCATCAAGTTCGAAGATTTATAGTCTGGATCTCGTCACAATGTCACCGCCATGATTTGGAGAGTCGGGCAAGACCGACAAGAACATGAGAAGTACTTCTTGGGTGAGAGATGCAAGGGAGAAAGAGATACCCATAGTGGTGGATGTGGATAAACTCCACACACCCGAGTACAAATAAAACACCGTGATTATAGATGAGGAAAATAACCCAGTGCAAGAGGTCGGGTAGTTGGAGGACGACACAGAGAGAACCGACTCCGATACATCGAGGCGACCAGGGCCACAACAAGGCGAGAAGGCCACGGATTTAGCGCCATAGATCCATGAACCAAAATTAGGACATGAAGTAGTACACGAGGATGTAACAGAGGTGGGGGCCTCATCCCCACAAGCCAAATGGAAGGGTCACGTTGAGAGTAGCGTGCAAGGAGGGTCACAACCACAAGTAGAAGGGACCATGGTTCTACCAAAGATTTTGAAATGGGTGTGCATAGTTGATGATATGGTCGGTGGAGTGAATTCCATCAAGTATTTTGACCATGACATGGAGGATGTCGCCAAATTTCCAAACTTTGTGGCCCAAAATTATATAGAAAGAAAGGGAGAAGGCTCATCAGGCATGCCACTATTAGAGTGGACACATTGGATTCTTGGGCTCTATAACACCGACATCATGAACTTGTTGGATGCCCAACATTTTGGGTGGGGAAAGCACATTAACACCTGCGTCAAGCAACTTCTTGCATGAGTGCATGGCAGGATCTTGTGGATGGATAGGCTGATGCCTATCACTAGGGACATCATCGCAACAATCATGGGGATGCCCAAAGAAGGGGAAAAGCCAGAACAATACCTGGAGGATAAAAACAGAGCCAAGGCCATCTCGGATGAGATCAAGGCCAAGTATGGTGTAGAGCACGATAAAATGGGCATCAAGATCAATGACATCAATGATCCTACGAAAAGGTTTTCCACCAGACTCCTCAGATGCAAATTCATGTGCAAGTGTCGCAAAGAGGAAGTATTGGTCGGTGTGGTCGTCTCTGCCATGCAATGTGTAAATGGGAGCTCGATGAGTTGAGACCCATACCTCTTGAACTAATTTTTAGAGTACTGTAAGGACACATAGGATTGGGGCTATGAGTTCCATTACTCGTGGTTACTCATCCTCATTGGCCTCATTAGCTGGAAAGAACTAGTTTATGGTAAGTGTATGGAGAGACCAAGAAAGTGTGGCACAGTGCGTTACATTTCATTATGCAGCAGTGCAAAACCGAAGAGAAAGAAGAAAAATATGAACATATTTGTGAGGTATTTCGTAGAAATCCAAGACCTCATTGCGGATGCATGGCGCATTTTAGCAGATATTGTCCAGGAGTTTGGACAGGTTACTAAGTTCAGGGAAACACGTCATAGCTTATGGATGTAAGAAAAGAGAGACAAATACAAGAAATGGCTACAGCTAAAATATTGTGCTATGACAGAATAGATCCATATATAGGTGCAAGAGTGGCTCAAAGAATGGAAGGTATCAGAGATTCCAACTGCAGTACTAAGACCACAAACTAATATACAGGGAATACCAAACCCAAGGCACCAAAAAGGCACCAACTGGACCGGAACAAAAAAGAGGAGTATGCAAGGCAAAGATTGGGGAAGCACCCCAACCAAGACAAAACCTAGAACACATAAAAAACCACCAAAGGGCCCTACACAGGCTCCATTGCATGAAAATAAGCCACCAAAACATTCAACGAAAGAAGTGCGCACAGAAGAAAGAGGGACAGGGACCCAGGAGATTCCTGAGGTAGAAGAAACGGGGCCAACCACTGTTGGAGATACTCAGAGGCCCACTAGTCCTGAGCCATCAAACACCTAAGAGAAGTGGCCATGGGAGAAAAACGGTGGTGGCCGAAAGAAGGTGAAGGCCCACAAACCACAGTTCCATATATCACTAAATCCGGACAATGTAGAGTTAGTGATGACAACGGTCAAGGAAATACTGGCTGAGATGTGGGAGAATGCAGAGAAGCACATGTATTTAATTACAGATCAAGTGCAAGAAGTAAAAACTATGCTGGAGCAGATAAGGATCAGGGAAGCACATACACCTAAAGAAACACCTATGCAGGGTAAGGAAGGAGTGTCAATGCCTACAACAGTGCAATTTACAGTGCTGGGGAGCGCTAATTTCATCATCATGCCTGTGATGATGTTTCTTGATGAAGAGACAACACATAAACCTCTAAAAGACATTGAAGTGTTGGACATGGAATTGGCCATGATTCCAACAAAGGAACTTTATAAAATTCAGGTAAGCGTTGCACAAGAGATTTAGTCCAGAGAAAGAGCTGACGCGATGAATCTATAGGTATCCCAGGCATAAAACATCATGATGAAGGAAGCCCTCAATCACGAAGCACAATGGAAAGAGAGATCACAACAAAAAGTGAAGGAGATGGAGACTCAGATCCACATACCATTTCAATCCATCCTCGATAACACAAATGAGGAGGCAGTGTCTTCGGAAGAGAAGTTGTGAAGGATAGAGTAGACTATACAACACTATAAAGAGAAAATTAAAGAGTTGGAGGAGTGTGTCACACCTACTACTCCCCCATAAGTCAGAGCGCAGTGAGAACGGGAGGCAACAACAGTTGTTGAGGATATCGGTCGAAGAATACAGATAGTCACAGATATGTTAGAAAATATCACACAGTTGTGGACTCACCTCCTAGAGGATGGAAGCCTCCAAGAACTATAAGAGAAGGAAAACAAACTCCATGTATCAATGGCAGAGGTGAAGCAACAACAAAAAATAGTTTCACTGCCTGATAATATCAGGACTACCACCAAAATTAAATCTCTACAATTCGAATAGAAAGCATTGTGAGTACATAAGACAACAAGACAAGTGTTGTTGGAGGCCCTACAAGAAAAGGTGAAGCAATTGGTCATGGAGAGCGATGCAAATAAGAATATCATTGAACAAATTGGGTATGAGGGAGGAGAGATTTTACAATCTCTTATCAAGGAGATGGTGGTCACCCTTATGGCCGAAAAGAGAAATCAGGCTCACCAGCAGTGCTAAATATATGACGCATTGCAGCAGACAGTAACAAACATGGGAAGCAGGCAGTGACAGCTACACAAATCAGGAAGTGACTCGGGACGAGTCACAATGTTAGTGTTGGGGTCCTGTTGGGAATAGGCCCATTTTGGGGAAAAGGCACGACATCGGGGAAATACAGTTGGCAGGGAGGCATGCGAGGTGCACGTGCAAGAAGATGGGAAAGAAAGATAACTGGCAAGAAAATCAGTGGACAAAAGGAAAAAGAGCATGCAGAAGAGGAAAGCGTGCAAGGCCATCATGCAAGAAGACCTAACCATGTTAGGGTTTTGGTAAGAGAATGTAATGGTTGATGAGCCAAAAACACATATAAATAGATACCTAGGAGGTCTAGGGGGGCTACTTAGGGAGTGTTACTCGTCTGAGAAGGAGTAATTGGTCTATAACACGACTGTAATCCGATCCAGTCTTGTAAGTTGTTGAGATGTAGAGGGTCATAAGGGTATATCTTGAGGGTTATATCATAGGCTGAGGAGACTAGTGTGATCTAGTCTACCTCATAATAGATCTCGACCCAGCTGTGGACGATTTTTAAAGTGCGAGGCATCGTAGTTTTGAAACTTCCATAATAAAATAGATTGAGAGCCAAATCTTTGTGGACATAGTCGAGGAGGGGGTGAACCACGATAACATCTGTGTTATGTGATTGATTGTTTGTGCCCCTTTTACTGTCAATAAGTAGATGTTAGAATGATTCATGAATGAATTAATGGATCTAATCATGCTACATGTATGAGTGAGAATGATGGTATATTTCTCTACTAATTAAATAGAATTCACAGGGCACAGTTCAATGATCCCCATTTAGTCTTGGACTGCAATAATTTGAGCATTGAAGTCACCCATTAAGACTATCTTGGGTGAGACTGCAATGAACTCTGGAACTGCACTGCCTTTTGTTTTACCAGGAGGGACGATAGTTTTAGAGGCTTTGATGGACCCCCTGTATATCTGAACCCGGGTCAAATCATGTTAAAGGTATAACTAGGATAAGCAATCAACATGCATATAGGTTTAGGTACTAATGTTGGCTCCACCTGAGGATGATGTTGTCCTTGTGAGACATCAAGAACTACAAACCTATGTGCCTTCCTTTTCATTGCTTCTAATGCACATGTTCTGTTCATTACTATTGAAGTGAACCATACTCAAACACTATCAAACCACCTACCAAATAATAACATCAAACGCAATATGAAATCTAATCACACTTCATCAAATTTCCTTTCATTGGGCCATGGAGTATTATTATTTCTATTATACTACAATCTAAATGAAGCTGAAAATCAAATTTGTTGAAAATAAACTACAAATTGAACCAATCTGAAAACTAATATCTCATAAGCAAGATTATTCTCCACACCTTCTACTCTAATCAACTAAATCCAACTTGATCATGTATACAAAAATTTCCAAATCCATCAAGTAACCATTTGATCAATTTACTGAACCATTCTTTGATCTTTCATCAAAAAAAAACTTTGAAATAAAAATAGCTTATAATGAAACTTAAATCCATATTCATGATATGTTGAAAAACTTATTTTACTTACTTATTCAAAGAACTCTGCAAGAGGATCTTTATATTTAAGGGAAATGATTTCCAAAGAATCCCTAATGTGATCAATCAGGACTGCATAGCTGAGATTTATATATCGTTTATCTTTCTCATTAATAAGACAAGGTCCACTTGTTTGTTCCTCAAAGAAACAAGAAAATGATATGCTATCTTTGTTTACTAATCCTTTCTTATTATTCATTAAAGTTGTATTATAAGTATTAGGAGAAAGAATTACCTCTATAGTGACCTTTTCATAGTCAACATTCATGGGTTCTCTACTGCAAAAGTCAACACATGCTATTGTAAATGTATGCTCTTCTTCTAAACCATAACTGTCATAAACTGGATCAGATGTTTCATGAAACATGATTTCACTATTCTCATGAAGTTGTTGATCATAGTTTTCAGAAAAAGAAAATACTTCTAATTTTCCATGAAATTTATTATCATCTCTGACGTTAACATAATTATATTCATCATAAATTGGTGAGTCAAAAATCCATGTATCTTGCAATGACTGATGATCAAAGTTAAAAACAATTTCTTGACATGAGCCCTGAATAACATGTATTTCATTCTGATTCATGACAAAAAAAAATTCCTCATGTTAATAACACAAATCATCTTCAACATTAAAACTATAAGAGGCATCACATGTATCTCCAGGATTGCTAACTTGAAGAATTTTTTCATTAGTAAATTCATTTTCCTCAAACTCTAATTCATAATTGTCATATATTAGCTTTTTGTTTTCATGAGGCTACTGGAAATGAATTGTTGGAAATATTGTCATTGATGGCAAAGGATGAGAGAAAGGAAGAACAAGAGTCTTCATGTAAGAAAATCAGTGTATGGTTGAGTTTTGGATGGGCGCGTATGATCGCTGAAGAGGGTGTCCGATAGCCGTCAGATCTGCAGAAGCTGCGCAGAGGTTAAGCGTAGGAGTAGGCATGCAGAAGAAGTGATCTGAGCCATCAGATTGGAATTAGATACCCGTCAGTCACCAGATCTGCAGAAGGTACATGAAGGTTAAGCCTCAGGAGGAACGCAGAGAGGGAGAATAGATATGAGCCATAGGATCTGAGAAGAAAACCCGACAGCCGTCGGATCTATAAGAGTCACACAGGGGTTAAGTCCTACTGTGCAGAGGAGAAATCTCTGACAAGTCATCGGGATATTGGAGAGAGAATCCTAGCCGTTGATCTGGGCAGGACACGCGTCATCATTCTAGTGAGGCATCGGTATATTGGCCATCTAGAAATCGGGGATCCCGGTGACAAGTGAGTCGAGACATCAAAAGTCTTGAAATCTCAGAGGAATAGGGACCGTCCATCTACAAGGACAGGTGGCCAAGGATCGGGCGTTGTTGGAATTTTGCTCATCGGAGAATCGGGAATCAGAGTTTCATGAGTCCCGTGTTCAATTATAACAGAAACCTCGAAATCACGATGAAAGAAATCCTGACTGAACCTGAACCGTCAGATCTACATGTGATCTAGACTGTCAATCCAACTCACGTCAGATAGGGACACGTGGCACAACCAGGTAATGATAGGTGTCAGGCAGATTCAAAACTTCAAGCACATGAAAGTCACGAATCAGAGTGACATGTGGCAATATCTAACACATGTCAAACCACGAGTGACATTAGTAGAGTATCGGGAATCGGGGATTGGGACTTTGAAATGTTCAATTCACTTGACAACGAAAACTCCAAAATCACGATATGCAATTTCGCGATTTGATCGCAGTCGTTAGAGAAAGAATGGGATCTGGACCGTTGATTTCCTTCAAAGGAGCATCGGGATTTGGATGATCAGGAATCCCGCGGGTGTATGCATCGAGGCATCACAAACCCCGTAGCCCCGACGGGTTAAGGTTGTGGTCACGGTGTGAAGGTCACGTTGACCGGGAGCTAAGCTCAGGAGGGCTAGCGTATGGAATGCCGAAACCCGATTTAAAAAGGTGCACGTAGGTTAAATTCAATTTTTTTAAAAAGGAGCCTGATTTCCCCCGAGCAATAAATATGGGACCCGATGAGCGTTGAACGGTTCCTTGACCCATGGGATTAAGAAGGGGTCAATTCCCTTTCTACAGTTGATCCGAAGAAGTAAGAAGGACGGTGATAGGTTGCAGGGGTCCCTTTTGGAGGATATGGAGGCCTTTTTTCTGACAGTAGGCACATCTACAGGTCGCTGAGGTCATTTGTGAAGGCGGCAGAAAAGTTTGAAGTGGGAGGAACCTCATTGTAGTAGTTGGATGGCAGATCTACAATGAATCCGGGTAAGTTACTATAGATCTGAACTACTCAGCAACACATATTACTACTGATCCAGTGTGAAATTTGATGAAACACAATCAACATCGAGTCTGAGGGTTAAATCCTTCAATAGAAGCATCCTACCAGTAGAAACTGGTGCTATCCTCAAGGGGTTGAAGCTCCCTTCCAGGAAAGGCTGGTAAACGAGAGAAGGTTGGAGCCTTCTGCAGGTATAAGCTTGCGTACTAGTAAGAGTCTGCACTAGTGCAATGTTGTAAAACATTTTCTTAATAATAATTATTGAAGACAAAGACAACGACAGCGGTGGTTTTCTCTCGATTTGGGTTTCCACCTTAAATCCTGGTGTTCACGTGTCTTACTCGTGTGTGTTGGTTTATTTGTTATTTACTGCACTGAATTACTGCTTAATAGACATCTAATGAATGAATAAATTCATAATAAGATCCCTGAATGCACTCATGTTTTCTTAAGACTATACAATAGCTGGTCTCTACAAAGTAACCTAAGGTTTTCAAAGAAAGAAAAGAGAAAACCAATTATTGCTCAAAATACTGATTCACCCCCCCCCCCTCTCAGTTTTTCTCATCAATTGGTATCAGAGCTAGATCCTTCTGAAAAGGCTTAGCCGCTAGAAGGAAGATCAATCAAAATGAGCAATCAAGACAGATTAACATCTATCAGGCCTCCACTCTTCAATGGAAACAATTTAATCTTCTGGAAAACAAGGATGAGATCTTATCTTCAGTCTCTGGGAGAAGATGCATGGGCTATTGTTGAAGGAGGATATTAATATCCATCTGCAGTACCAACAGATCCAACAGAAAGAAAAACCTATGAAACAAATGCAAAAGCAGTCAATGCTTTGTTAGGAAGTCTAACTGAATCATAATTTGTCAAAGTCATGCAGCTGAACACAACAAAGGAGATATGGGACAAAATCATTCTGAGTTATGAGGGCGATGCAAAGGTAAAAAGTGCTAAACTGCAAACTCTCAGAATTCAATATGAGAATCTTAAAATGAATAATGAGGAAAGCATTTCCAATTTATTTTTATGTCTTGATGATATTGTAAATCGCATGAGAAATCTGGGAGAAACAATAACCGAATCTACTTTGGTGGAAAAAAATTTAAGATCTCTAACTGCAAAATTTGAGTCAAAAGTATCAGCTCTTGAAGAAAAGCA
>ML778211.1:489184-530543 GCA_009831015.1 Picea engelmannii
TTTATGCCATCATTTCACACGAACTGACTACCATCACTTCTTTTTACCCATTATCTTGTCCTTTCACCATCATTTACATGCCCTCATCCGCAAAACTTACTCTATTCAGGTGCGGTTACTTGAATCTATGACTGTGCATTCTACTGAGATGAATAGCTATGGGAGGTCCTGTTATACGATACGAACCTGCCATGACAACCCTTCTAGAATTGTATCCATATGTCTACCAAATATTTCAGCAGGCAGGCTGGCTGGGTTATTTTTAGAGGCTCCAGGAATTTGATCAACAACAGGTTCTTCAATTTGCTCGGAATCTTCAACAAGACCATTCTATTGTTCAAGGGGTTCAGATTCTAGTCACAGAGGATGATATAGCATAGGTTTCAGGTCTTCTCGTCACTGGTATTCGCTGGTTCAGCCGCAAACACATTATTCTTAATGCCCAGCAGGATTTTCTCTTACCAGGAGAACAAGTTGAGCCTAAAGCCCGAGGTGTTCGACTTAGCTCGTTGCCACCTCCTTGGCCGAATGTTGCAGAGTTTGTCAAGCACTACCTTACCTGTGAAGGCCAATACCAGGTAGTTTACCAGTACGACCTTGTTTTGTTATCTCATTTACGACATGATATACTGGTGAATATTCCTTACTATCTGTTCGAATGTCTTAGAAATATGTCACATTATTGTAGATAGGCTAAAAATCCCATCCTTTCCATCACCCATCACCATCTCGTTCAATTACTCATCCAAAATGTTTTTTCCCAACAAAACCCTCTCCTAAACAATCCACCCATAAACCCTCAGGAAGCTGTTGAACATCCTAAAAATCCTCATGAAGAGCAACCACAAAACCTTCATGACCCTCCAGAAATACATATTAATCTTCTTACAGATCTAATTGATCCAATTAACCCTCTTACCATACCAAGTCTGCCCAACAATTTACCAGAATCATCTACTCCTAATGTTCATATCCTTAGCGATGATTCTGAAGCAGATAAACCTGATAACCCTTCCTGCCCCATCACTGAGGAAAATCCCACTCGCAAAAGAAAGAAGAAAACTACTACTTTTCTTGCCTTTTTACCTAAAAAATGAATGAGGGCTTCAACCAAAGCATCAACTACTGGAACTACCTTAAACCCCCAACCCATTTTGCTAAAAACCCATACACCTCCACCCTCCCAAATCCTGGAATTTTTACCTGTTCAACCCACGGGCACTGAAACACAAGAACTAGAGGCCCAAGGTGTTGCAACATCATTTTCTTTACATCAAGTAGATATCACACAAGAACCAACTACTCATTCAGTAGCTAAAACACAAGAACCAGCTATAGCAGTTACACAAGAACCAACTACAGCTGAAACATAAGAACCAGTTGCTGACTTCATTCTTGAAATACAAGAATCAGATGCCTAGGGCGCTGCAACAGTAGCTGTCACAAAAGAACCAGGTACTCATTTAGTAGCTGTTACACAAGAACTAGCTACTCATTTAGTAGTTGTTACACAAGAACCAGCTATAGCTGTTACACAAAAACCAGCTACAACTAAAACACAAGAACCAGCTGCTGACTTTATTCCTGAAATTCAAGAATCACATGCCCAGGGTGCTGCAACACTATTTTCTTTACATCAAGTAGTTGAAACACAAGAATTAGTTTTTGATTTTGTAGCTGCTCCACAAGAACCAGCTACTGAGGTTGTGATCGTTACACAAAAACCATTCACCCCTCTTGATACACCAATGACAGATCAATAACCAGAACCAACAATGGCTTCTCTCTTACAAGAGAATGAGTTTCTAAGATCATAACTGGAAGCTTACAAGCAATATCTAGTAATGGAAAAGGAATCCTATGATAGGGAACTTAATTTGTATACCTTATCTCGCGTAGCAGCCATGGCAGAGAAAAACACAAAAGATGATCAGTATAGAGAGTATATGTGCAGCCAATGTGGGGATATTTATGATCAAGAAGGCTACAAAGTGGTTCAAATACCAATGCCTGGAGCTTCCCCTGCACCTACGACTTTTTTAGTTAAAAAAGAGGAACACCCTACTGTTACACAAGAACCAGTAAGACCTTCAAAAATTCCAAAAAGAAAAGCTAATCTACAAGAACCCTAGCCTATGGAAACTGTTAAATCTGAAGCTCCTATTTTCATTAGTAAAGTTGTTCAAACTCTGCCTATTAATGAATCTGCCCATCCTGGAAAGATCAGTACCCCTACTTTTGTGGAACAAGCCACTCAAACTCTAACTCAGCCTACCACTTGCGATGCTGAAACACAAACTCAACCATGGAATGAGTAGGTAATAATGAACAAATGGAAAAATGAGTCTGTTATTACACAGGACAAAAGTTTGCAGGAGCACAAACTACTTTGGCTTAACCACATATATTCAAACTGGGAAGCTTTGGAGAAAACACACAAAGAATTTCATGCCCATAAGAAACAGAATGAGGAGTTAAAAAACAAATTGCTCCTGATGTTCAATTTGGTACAAAAATTGTTGGCTGCTAGGAAACCATCCTCAAATTACTCTATTTTCCTTATAGAATGACTTGCATTCTTTCAATTAAAATCAATCAAAGAAGGAAGACCCTATGCAGTGTTCAAACCAGAAGATTTTGTTCAAACTTTTGCAGAAGCCTCTACTATTGATCAGCATCTACTATGTGAGGTATATCTTCATAATGAAGTCATTCCTGAGAACATACAACTTAATCTTAATCCTCTTGTTGGTGATATCTAGATTCGGGGACTCGCCTCCTTCCTTACCAACCAGATTACATGGCAGAATGATTTTCTATCTTCCAAGCATAATGAAGATAATTGTTTCCTCTGGATACGGCCAGAACCACAGAACGCTGCCACCTTTGTTGCAAAATATTATCATTTTTTTAAGAAACCAGGGATGACTCAATATATACGGCAACTACAGGCAACAGTACTTCAGGATTGTCAACATTTTATTAAATCCACAGAGACTGCTACCCTAAATAAAAATAACATGTTTTGGCAACAATATTTTGAGAAAAGGCAGTAGCACAATCCCTTTAGTCCTACCAATCTTGAGACAACAATCTTTCGGGTACCTAGTTACATCAAATGTGTCCAGCAATGTGCTAAAAATTGGATAGGTTATCAGTTCCATTTTCCCATTTTGTGGATGCCAGCAGAGAAGTATCAAGTTCATCATAGGTTTCCCAAGAAGGTTGAAGCAATAGCCTAGCAAAGGCTACAACATGTTCAAGGATTCAGAGCCCCAACAGAAAGTACTTTCTACAACTACTGCTTAAGTAATTTGCATGCCCAGAGTCAGTATCTGGATTCTGATTCAGATTGAAGTTGTCTGAGGACATGCAACCTTTTTAGTTGGGGGGGATGTTAGGACCCTATAATGTACCTTTTTTCTCATAATTTTTGCTATCATTACATCCTTTTCCCACTCACATTTAAGCCTACATTATCACCTTAATCTATTTTTCCAAAGGTATATAACGTTTCTTCTCTTTGCTATATGTTTAATTTGTTTTACATGTAATTTTACATTACTTTCATACTTATCCATTAATCAGAAACATATAGTTGCTAAAATAGTTTGAATACTGCAGTTAATATATCATTGTTGCTTGAAGACCACGTTGTTGAAACAGTCAAACAGTACACAAATCCCGTTGCTGAAACAGTCCATGATTTGCGATGTTGAAACAGTATTTCACATACAACAGTAACAAGAAAAGATAATTAAAAGAGTTGTTACATTGGCCACAACAGCTGTACCTCAAGCCAACACCATTACAACCATCATTGTTGCTTGAAGACCACATTGCTGAAACAGTCAAACAATACGTAAATCCTGTTGCTGAAACAGTTTGCGATTTGCGATGCTAAAACAGTATTTCACATACAACAGTAACAAGAAAAGATAATTAAAGGAGTTGTTACATCGGCCACAACAACTGTACCTCAAGCCAACACCATTACAACCACTATAACAACATTTTTCTACGGAAGATCAAAATATCCTATTCGAGCATAGAAGATTAGATCAGACTAAGAATCGGATTTGTATGTACACATGTAATTTTATGCTTAATTGTATTAAGAGGATTCTCCTCTTTAAATAGGGGAGAAATCAACATTAGAGGAGATATTACGGAAGGCTTAGCTAGAAGGGAATTACAGAGAAAGAGCATGTTCACTTTTGATATTATAACTTGTCACATTTGACAGATGAATAAAAGATCATTCTAAGCATTTCTTATTAGTTCCTTTCATTTCTGGGGAATCTTGTGAGAAGGAGAGGGCCTACCTTCTTCACAAGATTCACCCATTAGTTTTTGTAGTGTGTTATTATTGTTTTTTTATTCATACATTGTTAAAACTCTGTTTCAACTGATTATTACATCATTTTCATACAATTCATTCCTAGGTAATTGTTGATCATTTTGATTGGTAATTCTGTTTGCAGAATGAGTTTATGAAAGTGTGATAGTCAGAGACAGGTGTTGAAGATTCCTTCTTTGGGGAATAGGGTCCTGTTCTTTGTTACATAATAGTTAGTCTTCTTTGTAGCATGTTGAAAGGTTCTGTTTTCCTAGGTTGTTGTTTCTTACTGTAATCCAAGATTCTTCTGATAATTATTTTCCTTTGAATCTTGAACTCTGCAATAGATAGATTGCTTTTACTGTAATTCAAAGTTGAACTTCAATCTGTTCAAAGCAAGGTGTGATTAGTGTAACTTTTACTACAACTTTGGATTTCTTTTGAGATTGAGCATATATAGTGTGTGATTGCCTTTGAAATAAACAGACTTCCCTGGGTTGACAATTTATATAACACTTGATTGTTTTAATTAATAAACAATTATAGTGACCAACACTAACCCATTGAACTATAGCTTGCATATATTTTTTTGTTGTTGCTTTGTTCTGGGCAGCTGTTCTTCTTTGGAAATTCACTTCATTATTGGTTTTTTAGCCAAGACTATCTGTTTTGGTGGTAACCTGTGAAGGGGGAAATTTACCTTTGTCTTTTTAACTCTTGCCTCTTCAAAACTCCAAGTTAGCGAGGACATCTCCCCTGGTCCTAACCTCCCCAAAGAGAAAGAACCTCCCCATATTGGTGACATTGGGTGGGATAGGCTCCTGTTAAGTCAGTTTGGCCTTCTATCTTATAGCCATTTGACCTAGCTACAAACAGTGCGATAACATTTTGGCGCCTTTGTCGGGGAACACTGAGTCAATTCTCCTCAAATGACAAATCTTTTCGGTAAGCCTTGCCTCAGAGACCTTTTATTACAAGCTTACCTAGCAACTCCACTAGGGTGTTTTTCCCCTTTTCTTTGGTAGTTTCAAGTAAACTATCTGGCGACTCCACAAACTAAAAGGAGATTCAATAATCCTCCTTTTTCTTTTAGAAGGAAGCCTCCCTTGAACTCTCATGTTTTCAAAACACTTTTCGGGAAGAGCCTTCCTTTAAGAATCATGTCTAGCTCTCAGACCACTACAACGAACCCAACCAACAATCAAAGACAATGGTCATATACCCTTCTCAGGTCATTAGACATGTCAGCCATACCAGGCTACCCTAGGAAAATGCCGCCCAAGTATGAGAAGTGGTTGCCTAAATTCACTGGTACTGATGCAATCAGTGTCGAAGAGCATATGAGAAACTTTTGGGAATTCTTTTAGCTTCACCCCATCAGTGATGATGTTGAATATCTAGTCATGAAGTTGTTCTCCACTACTCTTTATGATGCCTCAAGGCGCTGGTACCTAAGCCTCCCCGATGGAAGCATCAAAACCATGGATAGACTTGAAGAGGCCTTTCTCAAAAGATGAAGTATCAAAGAAGACCCTAATATGATTCTCACATGACTGAATAACCTTGCCAAATATGAAAATGATTCCATTAAGGAGTTCCACACCAAATTCTAGATTTTACTACAAAGAATTCCCGCAAGCCATCACCCGAAAGATGACTACCTTGTCCATGTTTACACCAAATGTTTCAATGGACAACTAGGGTATCTTCTTAGAGACAAAAACCCCTAGTCCATTCAAGAATCCCAAGAGCTTGCTACCAAAATAGAAGGGAACCTCCTTTCATCTAAGATTGAGCCTTTCACTAACCCAAGGGGGAGGGTAGACACTAAACCAAAGATAGTACACAATGTTGAACCTACTTCAGATCTATGTACTAGTATCACCAAGCTACAAGCCTCTATGGATGGCATCATAAAGAATCAAGAGGAAATGATGAGCATAATTGTCAAGCTCGAAATATCTTAGACCCAAGCACCCAGGGTCCCGTACAAAGGAAAATTCCAGAAAGGGAGCCAATTTTATAAACCAAAGAATGAGCATGGAGTTCCGAACACTTTGGCCCCTGCAAACATTGTTGATGAAAATCCTTGGTGCCTAGAATGTAGTGAAGCACATTGGGAACACTAGTTCCCCTACAATAGTGGCCATCAACAAGTCAATAGCATTGATTGTTTCATGGAGTTTCCTCAGATAAATATCACAGATGCAGAACATCAGGAAGCTGTGAAAGAAGAAGCCAGATCAGAAAGGATGGTGGTGATAAACAACCTGGATCAATAATCATGAGAAAAGTTAAAGAAACAATAATTTCAGGTGTACAGAAGAAAGAATTTGAAACAACCAGTTGTTGATCAGGCAAAGCCCCCACCCTTGGAAATGATTCTTCCCAAGACATCCAAGGCTGGCAAGGTTGACCTGAACTTTGAATTCGAAGGGGAATTATCAAAGATGCATGTAAATGTCTCTTTGAGAGAAGCAATCAAGATCCCATCCATCAAGAAATGCTTTGATACTTTCTTTTTGGGATCAGATGAGCCTATGGACCCCCCTATTATGTTGCAAGTTGATCATTTCAGGGTCCAATATGGTGAAAACCCTCCTTTCTTCATGACTTTGACAATGAACGACAAAAACCTCAACAATTGCATGCTAGATACAGGTGTTGGTACCAACATGATGTCACTCAAAGTCATGCAACAAGTGGGTTTGAAGGTCACACGACCTTACAGAAATGTATGTGGTTTCTAATCTAAAGCAATACCCACACATGGGGTGGTTGAAAATGTTGAAGTTCACCTAAAGGAGTATCCAAAGAAGATGGTCCATATTGACATTGTGGTGGTTGATGTCCCAAATGTGTGGGGAATGTTTTTATCTAGGAAGTTTGGTGCAATGTTAGGTGGCACCCTTGAGATGGACCTCAAATTCTTGCAATTGCCTTTGAAAAATGGAATGGTAGGACATCTACTCAATGTGCCAATAATTGGGGACCATGTGAAGGATATTATTCACCCCGTCAATAATGACAAAGCACAAAACGAGATGATACAAACTCTTCAAAAGTATTCTCCAGAAGACATGCCCTTTGCAACAGAGGAGGACTTTGATCAGATAGAATGGCCCAAGAAAGAAGAATACCAACAACTCCTAGATGAATTCAAGAACAAAGAAATCGGGAGAGTGAAGATATTAAAGAAACATGAAGATGACGTACAAATCCACCCGTCTCAACAAGAAGTTTTTATAGCAAAAAACCACCCCCCTCCCTTAGTACAATACACCAGGGTTGTTCAAGGAATGACCAAATAAAAAATCAGAAAGTACAAGGAGGGAGACATGGTATGGATGTGGGATACCCAGAAAGGAGAACCAACTAATGTAAAAGGAAGCACACAGTCATGGCTCAGACCCTTCAAAGTTGGAATGGAATCAGTTAATGACTCATACTACCTTCCCACTTTAGAAGGAAGAAGGCACCCATTACCTATCAGCATGCACCTCCTTAAACCCCACCAAGGTGGGGGGACCTGACTTCACAGGTAAGTACAAGTAAGTAGGCATTCTTCATGTATTATACCATTTGAATTTCATATTAGTTTTCTTGCACATTTGCATTACTGATTGTTTTATTTCAGTTTTTATATATATGTCTATGTATGCTGGGGTGGCATTATCGCCCCATTTTTGTTACCGATGCCTCTATAGAGTTTGAGCAGGTCTGCAGGTTATGCCAGATATGTTGAGGTTCTCATGCACTCTACGATGAGCACATGTCCCCTAGTTGGAGCCAGATGTTATCCTCGATTTCTAGGGATAACTAGGAGATCATGTCTTGAGGCCCATAGGTCCTAGACATGGAGTACTGAGAGTGGGATTGACCTGAGCATGGCCCTGGAGGGCCCATCCTTTTCTTCTTTCATCAGATTCATCTTTTCAGCAGCAACAACATCCATCACCATCGGCTTGGTATTGTATCGAAGAAGGCTCTTGCTCCATGAGGTAATTGGTCCAGGTATCATGGTATGTGTCACTTTTGATCATTAAAACCCTTAGATATATGCATCTGATTCCTTTTATCTCTGACAATTGCTTGGATCTTACATTAACCCACTTGACCATGCTTGGGGAGATTGACAGGGTGCCCTAGCAAGCCTGTACCCATAGGTTTTGGTTTTCCACCGGTGGATGTTTGAAGAGCCATCGTTCTCTCCTATCATACCACCGCTTTTTCATCTTATCTCCCGCTCATTTATCCCATTCCCCTTTTCTGGGCATTGGATTGACCTATTTGTAGGGTTTCAACTTATCTTGTGGGAAGAAGGGGCTAAAGGCTCAGAAGTTAAAAGCAGCTGGTAAAAAATAAAAGCCTAGAAATAAAACCTCGAGATGCTTCGCCCAGGGATCCCCAAGAAGGAAATAAAAATCCTCTCAACAAGAAACAAGAGGGACCCAAAAAATAAAAAACAAGACCTACTCAAGAGGATAGGGAGTCTCATCACGAGCTAGCCTATTATGTTCATGGGTACCTAATAGTATGACATTTCCACCATCTGGTTACCACACCAAGGCAGTGACCTTTGGTTGCATGGCAAAGGGAAAGAGGTTCTCATCATGAACCAACCTTCTCATCACTGTAAAAGTACTTGTGGGTAACAATGTCAGCTCTGGTCACCATGTCAAGGCAGTGTCCTCTGGTTATCCCTTGAATAAAAGGAAAAGAAGAAGAAAAAGCAAATAAAGAAAAGAATAAAGGAAAGAACGGGCTTGGAAAAATTGCATCCATGATGGGTACAACTCGCCTTCTAAAAAGGCACCCACAGATAACATTATGCCTCCCTGGCTCTCACTCTACCCACATGTTTGGACATCCCCTAGCCACATCACCTCATTTACATGGCTTGGATGAAACCTTCCTGGAAACTTCCCCTTTCTTGTGGATACTAGCCCAATAGGATGTCTTGTCTTTTTGTCCAGTCATGTATTCTAGGTTTTTGTAATGTCTTTGAGCTATTGATTGATGTATTAGGATCTTATGCATATGTTTGATAATATTGATGATGAAACATTATCAACATTGATATGATCTTGGTCACTGATGAGCCCATGGAGGGCGTAGTTTTGGATGTGCAGGACCATGCCCAATGTACAGGTACCATTTGGATCAGTACACATGGGGAGATGATCAGTTCAGACCTCCATGGGGCTGAAAAGCCCATCATATGGTTGTTGAGACCCCATCAGGGAGGCAGAGACAGGACAATGTTTGACCAAGGTTTTTCACCAGAGAAGAAGAGTATGTTCCATCAAAGGCAATTTGGCAGAGCTTGGCCTAGGGGGAATGACCCATTTTCAGTGGAATGTTGGCCTTGGAAGGCTCATAACATCCCCATCCTCACCATGACATCATCCATCTTCATGGACATTTTTGGAGGCAGATTGGGCAACAGTGGCACGTGTGGCATGTTGGAGAGGCCCCTGGGGGGCTAACGTTTTTCTCTTGGATGTCTCATCTTCCCTAAAAGGGGCTAGCGCCTCCCTTGAAGGGGATTTTACCTTTTTTACATCTCAGTTAGGGTTTTAATTTGACAATTTAATGTAAAAACAATATTTTGGTCTTGTCAGCCATTTTTATGACCTAAAATTAATTAAGGTCATTGATACACTATATATTGAAGGTTTTCACTCTCAATTTAACATAACACATCACTCACTCATTTAGTGAGGTCTTATTTTAGCGCCCTACTTGGGTAGTTTTTCTGATTTAGTGAGGTGCACTTGTTGAAGGAAGGCATTTCTTGGCATTTTTGGCATTTCTCTTGAAGGAAGGTTTACAACTAGGGTTTGCTTGCTATTTCATGGTGATATGTAAGTGTTTTTTCTGCAAAAATTCTTGATTGAAGGGTTGTAGTCTTATATTCTTGCATATATTTATAATTTGTTGATAAAAAACCCTAGGTGACAAGCACACAAGTAGGTCCTTGTTTCATGTCCTCTAAAAGAGAATTTTTCAGCCATTGAAGAAGGAAGAAAGAGCCTAGCCATAGCTACACTCTTATTGCTTCTTCCCCCTGAGCTTGTCGTACTTTCTGAAGTCAAGAAGGAGGAGACATCATAGGCCTAGGTTATTTACACCTAGGGCTATCCTGCTTCTAGGGTTTGGTCATAGAGCCTTTCTTTAGAAACACTCTCCCTCACTACACTCTCTAGTCTTGATTTATCTTTCATGCTAGCCGTTTTTGCCAAGTTAACCTAAGGAAGGAGGAGAGAGGATAACGATTTTCTTTAGCAACACCAGAGTGAGCTTGTCTCCCCTAGGGTTTTGATTCTGAGGCCCTGCCATAGCATCACTTCAGAACCCTTCCCCGTAGTCCTTAGTTTCCTTCAACCCTTGCGTCCTCTTCTAAACTGACTCCATTAACCCTTAGGCACTGATCTTAAACCTCCAGCATTGAAGTGAAAGTTATCAAACAACTCTCAAAACCTTTGCTAAATTGAAACCGTAACTAACTACTAACCCTAAAAAGGCTGACGTCACCCTTGGTTACTTCATCTTGACGCATCAAATTTTCCTTTTATAGGAAATTGGATGGTGGTTTGATGCATTTATTGAATGAGGAATTGATTGGATACATTGATTGCTACATCATCTTGATATTTATTGGTAGAGTGATATTATTTCATTGTTGTATTAACAAACATTGACTTCTTCAATATTTATTGTTATAATTGCTTATATATTGATATCAGATAGTCTTAATGAAGTACTAACCCATTGAACTATAGCTTGCATATATTGTTTTTCTATTGCTTTGTTCTGGGCAGGTGTTCTTCTTTGGGACTTCACTTCATTATTGGATGTTTAGTGGGGACTTTCTATTTTGGTGGTAACCTGTGAAGGGGGAACTTTACCTTTGTCTTTTTAACTCTTGCCTATTCAAAACTCCAGGTTATTGGGGATGTCTCCCCTGGGCCTAACCTCCCTAAAGCGAAAGAACCTCCCCATCGTGGTGACATTGGGTGGGATAGGTTCCTTTTATGCTAGTTTGGCCTTCTATCTTATAGCCATTTGACCTAGCTACAAACTATGCAATAACAGAGTTGCAACTAAAGTCTTGAGTCTAGTTCTATTTTAGTAATGTTGAGTTGCAAATAAAGTATTGAGTCTAGTTCTATTTTAGAACTAAAGTGTAATGTTGAGTTGCAACTAAAGTCTTGAGTCTAGTTCTACTTTATAACTAAAGTTTAATGTTGAGTTGCAACTAAATTCTTAAGTCTAGTTCTAATTTCGAACTAAATCATGTCAGTCTCAAGTCTAGTCCTAAGTTCAAACTAAAGTGTAATGCTGAGTTGTAACCAATCTCAAGTCTAGTTCTAAAGTTCAAACTAAAGTATGAAGCTGAGTTATGACTAATGCATGCAATCAGGTTACTATTTTGAGCTTCTCCTCTTACCCTCTTCAACCTATATAAGAAGAGATCGAACCCTCTCCTCAACACAGTTTCGCAATACAGTTTTGCAATACAGCTTTTGCAACACAATTTTGAATTAGAGTTTTCATATGCAGGTTGAGGGTGAAGTAATAGAGGAGCACATCAGTGATAAAGAGGAAGCATATCAAAGGTGTATTTCAGCAAGGTCTTGTAAGTGTTTGTCAGGTAAGAGTCATATTGGAAATCTCTTTGAGAGAAGTACATTCATGGTGGATATTTGTAAGAGATCTTACATTATCAATGCAATAAAGGAATATTGTTTGCTGGGGTTTTCTCCCTATACAAGGTTTACCTAGGGTATATGTGTTGTTGATATGCATATTTACTTATCTACATAATTATCATTATTTGATTATGATTTGAAATTGTTGAAGTGTATTAATATGGAATCAAAGTAGTGAAGAAAATAAAAGAATTAATACGCATAAGAAATGAAGCTCATAATTTAACAATCCCAACAACTTTTACAACACTTTCCTCTGTGACCTCAACATGTGTTCCTGGGAATATGGAGCACTCTTCTATGTAGTTCATGGTGAATTCTAGAGAAATATCATTGTTTTGTCCCTGTGATCATAACACATACTCCATTCATCCCGCTCCTCCCAATATTTCTAAGATGTCATCATAAACCTCCAACAACATTGGTTCCATCAGCTCTCTACAGTTTAATGATCCACCCATGGCTTCGTTCCTCTACTAACTCTCAATGTTCACATTTTCAGACCTATGTGAATTATGGGGTGGTGAGTTTGGAATTGTAGCAATAAGGGTGGTGGTATGGAAATGGGGGTTATAGTAATGATTCTTTTATGTGGTGGTTACATACAAATGATATTGACACATGCCATTAAACATACTTATTGAAAATTCAGATAGGAACGTGTACCTATCATATATTACCTTGAGTGGTTGTGTGATTACAATGTGGATTGATCCTTGGAAGCAGAGAATGTGGTCCCATCAATGGTTCTATCCATAATTACATCATTTTTTTTTATCATTTTTGTCGGCCTAAATTACAGGAATGGCGATGTTCAGAAATGTGAGCTACAAGTGCATCTGTAGCAACAAGTCTTGCACAGTCAAAATTATAGTAGAGATGATGTATCTAAATGGTGGGTATATGAATTTCAACATAGGTGATGGAGGGGAAAGGTGTGGCCAAAAAGTGAAAAAATGGAGTGAATTTGTGAGTAGAGTTGCAACGACATGAGTCGCAACAATAAAAAATTAAATGACTGAAATTTTTTAAAGGGAAGAAGTAACGACATGAGAGTTGCAACAACAATGATGCAACATGGATGATGAGGTATATGGTGAGGTTTTGATTCACAACATTGATGGTGCAGGGAAAAGGTGAAAAGTGGGAAAATGAAATGAGCATGCAAGTGAAGTTGTAGTGATAAGAGTCACGACAATGAAGATGCTGTATTGAAAACAGACTGAGATTTGGGTAAAAAGGGACTTGTGAATTTTGTGTGATGAAGGAAGGTTGCAATATATTTGTAGCCAAGAGAATGGGGGAAGGGAATTTTTCATACTATGGGAAGACACGAGGTGGGGTAGCAATGAAGGAAATGAGAATAGAATTGGCAAAGTGAATATGGGGGGTTGTAGGTGGAGTAGCATCCAAGGTAATGGAAGGAGAATATTTGAAGCATATAGGGGGATGAAAATGGGGTGGAATCATAAGTAATTGGGACAAAGGGTATGAATGTGGTGAAGGGTTTCAGGAATGGGAGTCCTAGGAATGAGACTATTTGCAACAACGAGAATAGTGGTGGAAATCGAGAATTTCATTTGCACGAGTCACAACATAGGATATTATAGTGAAGACCAGAGCTACAATAATGAAACTTGTTGCGACAAAGGGAGTTGAAACAAAGAGAATCACAACAGTTGGAGTTGTAGCAATAGGAAATGGAAGCAACTTTATTCTCCTTGGTTGATCCTAAAAAAAAGAATATTATTAGAAAGAACAAGTTTTTAGAGAATGATACTAACATAACCATCATGAAACCATGAAGTTCCCTTATTTTTTATTCTATTTTGTTTTTAAGAATAGAAATTATCCAATAGGAATGAGCTCTAGGTGACTATTGGGATATCCATTTGTAACCTTTCTAAAAAAGGCTTATTTTGATAAGGGTCATTGATAAAAGTCAATCCCATGTCCATTATCCATTAGAGGAATCCTATATTCATCAATGGTGTAGAGTTTGATGGCCCTACTTTCATAGATTGTGTCAATCTCATACAGACCAAGCCATCTGGTCCAAAATTTTCCTCTAAAGTCCTTAAATTTGGAGTCGAATAATATTGCCTAGTCTCCAGCCTTAAAATTCATTTTTTTTTATATAAAGTTATCATGTGATTTCACCCTTTGATGTTGTATTACCATGGATCGATGTAAGGCATCCTACCATAATTTTTCCAACTCATTGATTTGGAGCAGTATTTTCTTATGAGCCTATGATAGTTCCAACCCAAGTTGTATTGACTTCTTTAGTGTCTGGATATTTGTTTCAATGGGTAGTATTACTCACTTTCCATAGACTAAATCATAACATGTGCAACTTGTGGTAGTCCTCCAAGTGGTTCTATATGCCCATAAGGATTTGGGGAGTCTATCGGCCCAATCTTTGAGGAATATTCTGACGGTTTTTGTAATGATGGCCTTAAGGATATTGTTAGTCCCATATACCTATATGTTTTCCTGTGGATGATATGGTGTTTTTACTTCATGCTTGATTTTACAGTAGTCCATCGGATCTCTGAAAAGTTGTGATGTGAATTGAGTTCCTCCATCTGTCACTATCTCCCTTGGTATCCCGAACCTTACAAAAATTTCCTCATGGAGAAATTATACTACTTCTTGTTTGGTTGTTGCCCGAAGTGTATTTGTCTCCATCCATTTTTTGACATAGTCTATAAAAATGAGGATGTGGGAGCGTTGATGAGATGGAGCATTTATTGGATCCACAAAATCGATGGCCCATTTCTCAAAATGTTTGAATACCATCTTTGGTTGTCGAGGAGTTTCGTCTACTTGTATGGGTCTACGCATACGTTGAAAATTGTCACACCTTTTCATGTATTATTTCGAGTCTTTGAAGAGTGTGGGCCAATAATACCCCTGGTGGAGTATCTTGTACTCATTCCTTTTATCTACAATGTGGCCCCCACATTGCCCATCATGATAGGATTTTATTATTTCGTCGACTTCATCCTCTTGTACACACCTTCTGATAATTAGATCTGGCTGAGTGTAGAAGAGGCAACCATCAATCCATGAGAATCTTTAACTTTTCATGACTATACTTTGTCTTTCTTTGGGGGTCAGGTAATGCGGGATTTTTTCCTGCAACCAAAAAGTTAGCAATATCTGCAAACCAAGATGAGTTAGTAGATACTAAAAATAGGTGTTCATATCGAAAATGGTCCTCTACTGGAGGTTCATTCTCATTGGATGTTATTCTAGAAAGAAAATCAATCACTACATTATGTTTTCCTAGTTTGTCTAAAATGGTAATATAAAATTCTTGCAATAAAAGTAACCATATAGTGACCCTGCCATTTGTGATTGGTTTGTTTATTAAATTTTTAATAGAAGCATGATATGTATGCAAAATTACAGGATATCTAGTAATATAGTGTTTAAACTTGTTCATTGCATGAATAACAACAATAAATGCTTTTTCAATTACCATGTAGTTCAGTTCAGCAGACGAGAGATTCTTATTGACATAGTATATTGCATATGGTTCTTTTCCTCCGAGTTGTATGGGGATTGCTTTGATAGTTATGTCATATGTATTTTTGGAAATGTGGAATGTGAGGGTCCAATTAGGTCCTGTTAGTACAAGGGATTCAGATACTTTGAATTTCAATTCATCAAGCACATGTTCACATGTCTCTGTCCATAAAAACTCAATATATTTGCTAAGTAAGGAAAATAATGGATGAGCAATACATGAAACGTTTTCAATGAATATACAGTAATAACCAACATATCCTATAAAATTCATACCTTCTTTTGAAAAGTTGGAGTTGGAAAATTGAGTATTACCTTTATTTTATATGGATCTACTTGAATACCTTTTTCTAAGATGTGATGTCCCAATACAATGACATCAGTTTCCTTCATGAAACACTATTCATTACTAAGGGAAAATTTTGAATCATTTCACCTAATTAATTTATTTTCTATATTGGCTAATGCTTCATCAAATTCATCCCCATATGTTGTAAAATCATCCATATATATTTCCATGCATTCATGAATGAGATAAGAGAATATACCTATGACGACTCGCTAAAAGGTGCAGGTGTGTTGCATAACCTGAATGGTAGAACACGGTAGACGAATGTCCCCCAAGGATAGGTGAACATGTTGATTAATTGAGTTGGTTGTCATTGATGTCAACCCTTGAATAAAGTTGGCTAGCGAATTTCGGTAGCACAAAGGTTTGGTTAATGGAACCATTTTTGTTTATGTATAATGGTATGAGTTTTAATATATTTTAAGGTAAGACTATTATATATGGATAGTACATGTCATTCAATTTCCGGTGGTATGTGCAACGTCAGTGGCAGTGTACATCACATAACTCCTCACGGTTAGAGAGTTATGACCATGTTAAGTTGGACTTTAGGAAATGGACTCAAGTTTGTTTGATGTATAATGGTATGTGTTTTAATATATTTGAAGGTAAGAATATTCTATATGGATAGTACATGTCATTCCATTTCCGGTGGTATGTGTAACATCACATAATTCGTCACGGTTAGAGATTTATGGCCATGTGAAGTTGGAGAACCCTCATGATTCATCTAGAAGCCCTAAAAGGTCAAAGTAATCAAAGTGGTTGGAAAGAAGAAATTATTTAAATAGTAAAGTGAAGTGATGAGTGTACTATAATTCAAAGTGGATACAAAATAAATTATTTAAATAATAAATTTAATGGAGAAATTACTAAGTGGACAAGTGGTTAGAAGTGGGTTAACCCTAAAATAAGGAAAGTGGGTTAAGATGGTTAAAAGATAACCCCTTGAGGAAGGTACATGAAAGTATAAATAAGAAGAAAGGATCTCTCATTTTTAAAAAACTTGAGCATATTGAATAAATACAAGTGACTGAGGTAACCAAAGGATATCTAAGCTGAATTTCAGAGGCAAGGTGAAGTAAACAAGGTTGAAATTCAAGGGAGGATATATTCTTTTAATGATGCTTTCTAAGGTATGTTATTTACAGGTCATCTCACCATTTTCTCAATAACGTTTTTTCTAGAATGATTCAGACCGTGAAATTGGGTGGATATTGAGGAAACCTATCCAGGTATTTGTTATAAACATTTCATCTTGCGGGTCGTTGTATTTTTGGAGTTACACTCTATGGAAAATAGGGTTTGTGGCTAGTCCTGAAACTAGTCTAAAACAGGTGTTTCGGGTAAAAACGTCATAACTTCTTCATAACAGATCCAAATTTAGTAATACCAATTGTATTGGTTATAGTGAAATCTGTAGTATTCTGTTTACCATTTTCAGATCCATACAACAAATATTCCGTGCGGGGAACGCTCTACAAGTTCTCTCTCTAGAATAAGCCAGAATTCAACAAGGTATGCCATTTTTTATATAACTCCTTTTCTGAGAGATTCCAAGTATTGAAACCTGGAGGAATTGCATAAACGACACTGAAGAAAATTATGTACCATTTTCATATCTTTATTAATTATAGTTACATAGTTATGATTATTGCAAGTTAGGGTTGTTGACTAATCCAAAATTAGTCATGTGAGACTAAAGTAAAGTTTGATGAAAATGATAGTATCTTGTTGTTAAAGTTAAGGAAGGTTTGCAGGTATGTGATCATATACACCAGGTCTATTACAGAGTTACAAATAAGATTTGGATGATGAAATTTATGAGGGCTTTTGGTTGATGTGCATGTTGGGTACATGGTTGAGACAAGTAGTTGATGAGTTGGCACATACATGAGGTGTATAGTTGATGATGTTGGTACATCTTGATGAGTCATAGTTTATGTGTATTGGATGCATGATTGGAACATATTTGGTGCATGTTTGATGCACTCGTTGATGGTACAGGTTAAGGTATAGTTTGGTGCATGGTTGATGCACTTTTTTATGGTACATGATGATTACAGGTTGTTTGGTATAGGTTGGTGCATGGTTGATGCACTTGTTTATGGTACATGTTGATTACAGGTTGATTGGTACAAGTTTACAACAGTATACTCACAGTGATAGTGTAATTTTGATTCCATCATTATACTTATATTTTAGGGTGGTTGTACGGGGAAAGGACAGGTGGTTGTAGCCACCTTTTGATTGTAGCCAGAGAACATAGGAGGCTGTAGCCTCCTTCTGGTTGTAGAAAGATAATTGGGGAGTTGGAGCTTCCCTAAGGTTGTATCCTGAGAAACTAGGGGGTTGGAGCCTCCTTCCAGTTGTAGCTAGAAAACAAAGGAAGTTGGTGCTTGCAATGAATGTAATTCTTAAATACATATAAGAAAAATCATTATGTGGTTTTCTCCCGCTTTGGATTTCCACGTACACTGGTGTACTGTGTATGTGTATGATTTCTCATTTGTTCATTATTTATTTACTCTGCAACTATTTGATGATAATGTTACATTCATATAACACTTGCATTTTGTGGTTAAAAAGGATTAAATTGCTCTATTACTAATTCACCCCCCCACCCCCCTCAGTAATCCAACAATTGGTATCAGAGAAGGTTCCTTCAAGAAACAGTTTAACCACTAGAAGGAGATCATGGATTATTCTGAGAGAAGATATTGACATATCATCTTAAGGAGAGAACTAATGATTTAAACCAACTTGAGGTAGAGTTTGGTCAAGAAGAGAAAGGACTTGAAGAATAAATAATCACATTAAAAATCCATCTTGAAGAAGCAAAAAGAACAGAAGAAGTCATGAAGTCTCAAATAATGAAGAAAGAAGAAGAGGCTAAGAAACTTGAAGAAGAAGTTGTTACATTGAGAAGTAAAATCGTCAAGCTCAACAAGAATGTTGAAGAGATAGAAACATCCACTTCAGTTATAGAGAATGACAAGAAGCACTCTAGGTTGCTAGAAAAGAAGAATGAAGAAAATAGAAAGACTTATGCAGAAGTACTCAACGGAAGGAATCATGGTCAACCAAAATATAAGAAAACTATTGAAGATACATCTTCAAGAAGACCATCCATGTTCAAGCCACAAATAATCTTCAATCATGATCATGATCAGTCAAGGTAGAAATTCAGAAGGACTACACCACAAAGAAGATCATTCACTCCTAGGTATGCAAATTTATTTTATGGTCATTATTTTTATTGTACTAATTTTGGACATAAGGTTGTAGATTGCAGGGATTACAAAAGAAATGTTCAAGAAATAAATGTCTATGTGGCCCCACATAACATTGAATGTTACAAATGTCATAACTATGGACACATAGCTAGTGATTGTAGAAGCATGATTGATACTTCCATGAAAGAGAACAATGATATTAGATATAAGAAAGTATGGATAAGAAAACATGAAGAATAGGTGAACAAAGACTAGGTCCCAGAAATCGCAATATTGGTAATAAAACGAGATGAAGAAAATTCTACAGAGAAAAAGAAAGATGCCAGAAACATAAAGGTTTGGAAAACAACTAAAAGAAAAGAAGGACAGCTACATAAGGAACATGTTCAATAGATTGTACTTTCAGGCATTGTAGTGAAAGATGAATCCACAGATAGAAAGAAAGAAGTCAGAGCTCAGAGAGATGATGAATCTACCAATGAATATGATGATGAATACACATCAGAGAAGGAATTGTTCTGAGCCATCCAACTTAAAGACTCCCATGTAATATGAATATTAGACAGGGGGAGTCTATGCAATAGCTATGGCAGACCAAAGAACCATCCTTCGAGAAGATTTCAGAGTTTGAGAAGACAGATACAGAGTAATCAGTTAGCAGATGTATAATAATTTGTATTAGTGAAGACTTCATGATAGTATAGTGATAAATGGGTCAGCATTATGGAAAGTTGTGCAGTAGAGTCTTGTAAAGTATGGACAAAGATGGATTTGTAACAACACTTAGCAGGTTTGGATAGATATATGACAGTGGATGAGAGCATGTATTCATAGATTGGTTTAGAGAGTGGTTCATATACAAAGGACCATTATCATAATGAATGATATTTACATAGGAAATGGCTTGAACAATGCTAATGGATTCCAAATTGAAAGATATTCTTTGGACACATGTAGTGCATACAACAGTTCAAAATCAAAACAAAGTAATGCTCAAAAACAACAATGAAAAAACCCCCTACGAGCTATGGAAATGAATACCAACAAATGTGAAGCACTTCAGAGTATTTGGAAGAAAATGCTACATCAAAAGAGAAGACGGTAGAATGGGTGGACGAGAATTAAAGGAAGAATAAAATGAATCAATGGAACAACTTTACGAAGAAGTAGAAGGGGAATATGAAGAAGATCATATATAAGTAGAAGATAAAGTTCAACAAGTGCCTCCAAAGAAACCTAGCAAACAAGTACAAAATAATTATCCTTCAGATCAGATTATCAAAAATAAAGATGCAGGATTTGAGACTAGAAGAAGAATCCATTCTCCAGAAAAAATGCACCTAGCACTCTCATCTACGATTGAACCAAACAATTTTGAAGAGGCTAGCAAGGATGAATTTTGGAATAAATCCATCGATGAATAATTGGATCAAATAAAGAAGAATGACACTTGGGAATTGGTTCCAAGACCAAAGAATAGGAATGTGATTGGCATAAAGTGGGTTTTCATAAATAAATTGAATGAATATGGACAGGTTACAAGGAACAAATCTTGATTGGTATGTAAAGGATACAGACAAGTTGAAGGGGTAGAATTTGAAGAGACATTTTCCCCAGTTTCCAGAATGGAAGCAATCTGATTGATTTTAATTTATGCATGTTCCAAGAATAGTAAAGTGTATTAGATTGACGTGAAATCAACTTTTGTGAATGGGGAACTTGAATAAGAAGTCTACATTGAACAACCAGAAGGATTTCAGTTGTCAGAGAATGCATATTACGTGTGAAAATTGAATAAGGACTTGTATGGTATAAACCAAGCTCCTAGAGCATGGTAATATAAACTGTATAAATATCTACATTGGGAAGGGTTCAGAAAAGGAAGTGAAAAAAACAACCTCTACATCAAGGTAACCCAAGATAGTATTTTATTAATTGAAGTTTATGTTGATGATATTATTTTTGGAAGAAATGATGACAGATTAAGCCATAAATTTGTAAAGGATATGAAAAATGAATTTGAAATGTCATTACTCGGAGAACTATCCTTCTTTCTGGGTCTTCAGATACATCAAAGAAACCAAGGAATTTTTATTTCTCAAACTAAGTATATCAGAGAAATACTAAATAGGTTCGGAATGGAAGATTGCAAACCAATTACCACTCCTATTCAAACCAGTTGCAAGTTGAGTAAAGATGATGATTCAAAGTCTATAGACTAGAGGCAATACAGTTCAATGATTGGTATTTTACTATATGTGACAACATCCAGACCAGAAGTGATGCAATAAGTTGGACAAGTGGCAGGATTTCAAGCAGCACCAAAGGAATCACATGTATTAGCAATAATGAGTATTTTCATATATCTCAAGGCAACATAAGAGTTTGGATTATGGTATCCAAAAGGAAAGGATATATCACTTATTTCCTACACAGATGCAGATTGGGCATGTTGCATTGATGACCAACGAAACACCAGTGGAGAAACATTTTACTTGGGTGAGTGTTTAGTATCATGGCTAAGCAAGAAACAATCATCAGTATCTGTATCTATAGCTAAAGCAGTGTATATTGCAATAGAAACATGTTGTACAAAGGTTCTATGGATGAAACAAACTCTGAAAAATATACGGGTTGAGTATGATGAGCCCATTCCAATCTATTGTGATAATACAAGTGTCATCAATATCTCAAAGAACCCAGTGATGCACTCCAAGACGAAGCACATTCCAATCAAGTATCACTTTCTATGAGAACAAGTTGCATAGAAGAACATCATATTTGAATATGTGGGCACAAAATAACAAGTGGCAGACATCTTTAAAAACCGCTTCCACGGGAAGCCTTTGAGTATCTTTGCCAAAGACTCGAAGTAATTTCTAATCCAAAATGAATTCTTTTGAATTATTATCTTATATGTATTAGCTTTACAGGAGGAAGCACCATAAAGAGGATAGTTCAGGTTGGGAGATATGTTTCAGGGACACTTCAGTTAGGGGGAGAAGCCCTGGATGGAAAGATACCTTTGCCATTGATGACAAAGGGGGAGATATTTATCAGATGCAGAGCATAGAGGCATGGTTCGAGGGGGAGCGATGGTTACATGGGGAGCATGAGTGACATGAATTCAATATTGCATCACAGTGTTTCCATCAATGCTAAAGGGTGTGATGTTTTATTAATTGGGTTGGTTTCCATTGATGTCAACCCTTGAATAAAGTCCTCTAGTGAATTATGGTAGCACAAAGGTTTGGGCAATGGACCCAAGTTTGTTTGATGTATAATGGTATGATTTTTAATATATTTTAAGGTAAGACTATTATATATGGATAGTACATGGCATGCCATTTCCGGTGGTATGTGGAACATCACATAACTCCTCACGATTAGAGAGTTATGTCCAGGTGAAGTTGGATTTTGGGCAATGGACCCAAGTTTGTTTGATGTATAATGGAATGAGTTTTAATATATTTGAAGGTAAGACTATTCTATATGGATATTACATGTCATTCCATTTCTGGTGGTATGTGGAATGCCACATACCTCCTCATGGTTAGAGAGTTATGGCCATGTGAAGTTGGAGAACCCTCATGAGTCATCTAGAAGCCCTAAAAGGTCAAAGTAGTCAAAGTGGTTGCAAAGAAGAAATTATTTAAATAATAATGTGAAGTGATGAGTGTAATATAATTCAAAGTTGATACAAAATAAATTATTTAAATAATAAAGTTAATGGAGAAATTACTAAGTGGACATGTGGTTAGAAGTGTGTTAACCCTAAAATAAGGAAAGTGGGTTAGATGGTTAAAACATAACCCCTTGAGGAAGATGTATGAAAGTATAAATAAGAGTCAAGGCTCTCTCATTTTAAAAAAACTTGTGCATATTGAATATATACAAGTGAATGAGGTAAAGAAAGGATATCTAAGCCGAATTTCAGAGGGAAGGTGAAGTAAAGAAGGCTGGAATTCAAGAGAGGATAAATTCTTTTGATGATGCTTTTTAAGGTATGTTATTTACAGGTCATCTCACCATTTTTGCAATAACGTTTTTTCTAGAATGATCATGACCGTTAAATTGAGAGGTCATTGAGGAAACATATCCAAGTATCTGTGATAAAAATCCCAACTTTTGGGTCGTTGTATTTTTGGAGTTACACTCTATGGAAAATAGGGTTTGTGTCTAGTCCTGAAACTAGTCTAAAACATGTGTTTCAGGTAAAAACGTCATAACTTATTCACAACATATCCAAATTTAGTAAGACCAAATTTATTGGTTATATTATAGTCTTTAGTATTATTTGTACCATTTTCATATCCATACAACAAATATTATGTGTGGGGCATGATCTACAAATTCGCTCTCTAGAATAAGCCATAATTCAACAATATATGCCATTTTTTCTATAACTCCTTTTCTAAGAGGTTACAAGTATTGAAACCTAGAGGAATTGCATAAATGACACTGGAGAACATTGTGTACCATTTTTAGATATTTATTCATTATAGTTACATAGTTATTATTATTTCAAATTAGGTTTGTTGACTAATCCAAAATTAGTCATGTGAGACTAAAGTAAATTTTGATGAAAATGCTAGTCTCTTGTTGTTAAAGTTAAGGAAGTTTTGTAGGTATGTGATCATATACACCAGGTATGTTACATAGTTAAAAATAATATTTGGATGATAAAATTAATGAGGGCTTCTAGTTGAGGTACATGTTGGGTACATGGTTGAGACAAGTAGTTGATGATTTGGCACATACATGAGGTGTATAGTTGATGATGTTGGTACATCTTGATGAATCATAGTTTATGTGTATTTTATGCATGATTGGTACATATTTGGTCCATGGTTTATGCACTCATTGATGGTAAAGGTTGAGTTACAGTTTGGTGCATGGTTGATGCACTTGTTTATGGTACAATCTAATTACATGTTGTTTGGTACAGGTTGGTGCATGGTTGACGCACTTGTTTATGGTATAGGTTGATTACAGGGTGATTGATACATATTTACAACAGTATATCTCACAGTGATAGTGTGAGAGTGGTTCCATTATTTTACTTATATTTCAAGGTAGTTGTATGGGGAAATGGAAGGTGGTTGTAGCCACCTTCCGGTTGTATCCGAAAAACATAGGGGGTTTTAGCCTCCTTCTAGTTGATTTTCCCTAAGGTTGTAGCCTGAGAAACTAGGGGGTTGGAGCCTCCTTCTAGTTGCAACTGGAAAACAAAGGAAGTTGGTGCTTCCAATGAATGTAATTCTTAAAAACATATAATAAAAATAATTATGTGGTTTTCTCCCACTTTGGGTTTCCACGTAAAAACATTGGTGTACTGTGTATATCTATGATTTCTCATTCGTTCACTATTTATTTACTTTGAAACTATTGGATGATAATTCTACATTGATATAACACTTGCATTTTGTGGTTATTAAATTTCTCTATTATTGATTCACCCCCCCTCTCATTAATCCAACAAAACATTGTTTTATCTTGGTCTTCAAGGGTGATTTGGATCTGGTTGTATCCACTGAAACCATTGAGGAAAGTGAAATACTTCTTTCTTGTGAGAATGCACATGACATGGTAAATAAATGGTAATGGGAAGTGATCTTTAGGTTTTACTTTATTCAATTCTCAATAATATACATAAATCCTCTATTTACTATTTTTCTTAGGTACCATGACAAGAGGAGAGATCCACTGTTTATCAAAAATGGGATAGATGAAGTTAGTTGTAAGTAATTTACATAGTTCTTCTTGGACTATGTATTTCATTGTCGGGTTCATCTAGAGCTGAGTTTGATGAATGGGTCTGAATCCTTCCTTGATATATAATTTATGTGCACATAGATAGCGGTGGATCCTGTTCATGTTAGAGCAATCCCAGGAAAATGCATCGTTGTGCTTATGCAACACTTGGACCAGTCGTTATTTTTGTTGTTCAGTTAGGCCTTGGTTGATTTTCAAGGTTTTCCATAGGCTAATTTCTATGGTTTCTATAAGGGATCCTTGGTAGTTTTTTTGTACAGGTTCATGTTAAATGGGTGATATGCTTATGGAGTATAAGGAAATAAGAGTTTATGGTCTCATAATATGCTCAAGAATATGTGCATTTTTCGAGGAAGAGGAGGAGCCTATAAAATCATTGATTTTGTTGTCCTCTATTTTATCTCTTATGGCTAGGTATTGATATATGAATAGGACCTAATTGGCTTCCCCTTCTTTATCACTTTCTTATTCATCAACCAAAATTGGTGTTTCTAAGTCTATTTTGGATTTGGAAAGAGGGTAGAGAGTTAAATTTTTGGTGGATTTTCTGTGGTAAATAGTCATGTTTCCTAAATGACAATCGATGTAGGCATTGACAGTGGCCAACCACAGTCGTCCCATGATTAAAGGATACCCACCTAGAGAGGTTTTAGGTTGTAGTACCATGAATTCAATGAGATATTCCAATGAATACACAAAGATCGCTACATGTTTTAGAATTCCTTATGGTTTAGTGGTTTATCTATCAGCGAGTTGACGTACCATGGGGGTTCCTCTAAGGCTTGTAAGTCCTAGGGATTGCATGGTTTCACGTGTCATAAATTTTATGGCAGCCCCTAATTCAATTAATGTGTTACTAATAAGTGTATTATTTATTTTCAATTAACGAATATAATTCCATGGTCAAAGTATTTAGTCACGAGAATTTCCCCCTTCATTAGGTCTGATAGTTTCCCCGTGAAGTGAACAATTTGGGGTTCCTTTCATTTCCTACTCGGATTCCTCAAAAAATGTTCTCGTACCTATTTTAAATCGATAGGTATATCCTTAATTTCTTGAAATAGAGATTTTTTGACACAGATTCTTGAGTTCTCCTAAGAAATCAAACTCAGGTTGTATAGAAGGGTTGTCTTGATTTAGCCTTTCAAGATAGGGTGGGTCCTTAAATCTAGTGTGGGAATTTTCAATCTTTGAAGGTTCCTGAGATTGTTCTGATTCTTCACTTGGGACCTCCTCATTTAGATCTTCAATTCTAATGTGAGGTTGGTCCTTGGTGAAAGTCTTCCTAGATATAAGGTGAATATTGTTACAATCCATGGAAGAGATGGAGTAAGTTTGGTAGGTTGGGTAGGTTGCAAGTCCAACAACTTGTGTTGGTTGGGGTGGCCTTCCATTATTTGGGTTAGTTTTGGGTTTTGTAGGTAGTTTTGGTGGAGGAGGGGTGGATGTAGATTCATGCATATAAGGTGGGGGAAGAATTTGCATTGGTGGTTGTGTCATAAGTCGTTTGGGTCCTCCCATGGTGGTATTTCTCTAGCATTATTTCCATAACTGAATGGGAGGGAGAGATACCCATTGTTGAGTTGGAATTCCCCATGGTTGAGAAGCATATTTCATTTAAGGGTTAGTCCAATATAAATTCAAATATAGTGATTGATCTTGGATCATACCTTGAGGTTTAGGCTACTAGGGTATCTTTTGAGAGACATAGCATAACTATCATGTCTCCTTGGCTTTTTTGTAGATGTCCTTTAATCTAGGAAAGGATGGGAAGTTAGGTGTAGTATGGTCCTCATTGCATATCACATAGACCTCAATTTGATCCAATGAACATTATCTCTTCGAATGCTTCATTCTACACTTTGGGAAAAATATATTCAATGCTCATTCTATTTCCTCCTGCTTCTTCTTCATTTGTACTGTATATAGTTGGTAGCTCAGGGAACTAAGTATATTCATCTTAAAATATTCTAACATGTTGCCAATTTCTTCCCTCGTTACTTCACTTACAATGGTACTTCCAATTCTTTCCATTATATCTCTTGGTCCTTTGATTGTTTTAGATGTGCCTCTGGAATACTTATGCCAAAATTCCAAGATAATGTCATATTCTAGCTGAGAGATGTCTTGCCTACCCATAAGGTTGAGGAGTTATATACAATCATATCATATTCCTCTTAGAAATAATACACATCATTTTTCAAGAGACAAGTATCCTTGATTTCCCCTTTATAGGTTGTAAGTGAATTGATTGACGTAGTTTTCCAAGTTCTCATCTTCACGCTGCATCATTTTGAAGATGTCTTCCCTTATTTCCTTGTCTTTCCAGTAATATTGGTATTTGTTAAGAAATTTCTTTGTCATCTGGTCCCATGAGTGGATGCTATCCTTTTCGAGGCCCATGAACCATCCTAACGCAATTTTCTTATGTTTGGAAGGAAAGAGCTTCAATTTCTGGGCATCTATCACATAGTCATAGCTTCTGCAAAGAACATCAGACTCGAAGAGGAAGGTATCAAGGTATTATTTAGATAGCCCATGAAAGTTTGGCAAGGTGGAATGATGGATCTTCTTCATCTTGGTCTCATCATTGGTTTCTTTGATTGGGAATATGAAAGTTGTGGGTTCCTCTTTGACAATATCATGTGCCATTTCTCTCTGTGGGATGTCCTCTTCTTTGAAAGGTGCCTCAAGAAAAAGAAGCTCTTCAGAATGATATTGCTTTTTTATTTTCTCCTCTAAAAATGGGATGTCTATGTATACATATCCTTGTATAGTCTCTAATACTCGAAGAGATGTTTCAGACTGCTTTTTGTTATAGAAATTGTTTCCACACTCTATGCATAATGTTTTCTTGTCCTTCCCTTTCTCTTTGTAGACTCAATTCCCCCATTTTTATCAATAAAAAGTAAAAAAATTCAATTTTTTTTTCATATACACAAGCTACAGTTAGACAACATGTGTATATTCAAGTTGCTCCATTACAACCCACGTACATCGGATTTTGTGTTCAAAATTAAAATTATTTCGGCTTTTCCATGCCAAGTCACATGATCCATACCCTTTGGCCTTTCATATGTTTGAAAAGCTCTGATTTGATCCTTCATTTCCCATTGAAGGTTATAAATTGAGCCATATACAAGCCTTGAGAGGAAGAGAAAAAGTTGAGAGAAAATACACTCTCGAGAATTTTTTTCTCATATTGAGACTACATCCCTTTGTCCTTTAAGTCTAAAATTCTCTTATGTTCATCCCCCCAAGATCTTCCTATTTTGTGAAGGAGGAACCCAATTACTCCTAATACTTATGAGCTTTCCTTGTGGAGGATTGAAGTGGTGAAGGCCCAAGTGGAGGGACTTACTTTCTCAGTTCCATCAAGTGTCATTACAAAAAAATTTCACCTATGTACTTTTGTTGATTATATTAATAGAAATACTCTTTGATCGTCCAATTATATGTTACAAATATTTGTATTATTTTACACGAGTAAATTTTTTATACATGTTAATGGACTATGCTAGTTTATATGCTAAAATTTCATATATTATCCATATTATTTTTTATCTTGGATGTTGAGGAAACATTGTAGGTATCAAGCATCAGATTGTGAGCTCAATGATGGTCTCCTACGGACATCAGGAAGAGGTAGGATTTTAGCCTTTATTTTGTTTGCATTTCCATTTATATAACATACTTGAGATTAGATTTTATTTCTGGCTATCATTCCATCTTTTGTGGTTTTACCCCAAACCATAGAGAGTTATTCCTCATAACACTTTTTGGCAAGTGAACTTGTTGTGGGTGATATGTAATTCGGTTGACGATTCCCCTTCTCCTTTTATGATTGACCTGCACTGTTATTTTTTTGGGGGGTTTTGGAAGAGATAATAAATATACCCTATTGATCTGAACACTTGGGAATAGAAAATACCTAGAAAATCATCCTACAAATTACTAAAAAGAAATCATAACATCTATTCTAATGAAATGAAGAAAAATCCACACAATTTAAATAACATTTCTTTATTTTGACAATTCCCTGGAAATGACGCTGAAAATGGCAGACCATTCAATTACTTTCTAATTGATTAAGAGTTGTACATTTAATTTCCAATCTAGGGCTCGTATGTAACTTATGACCAGTCATGCACAATCTATGCAAGAAGAGTGTCGTTTTGACTATGGTGTTGTAGCACTTTAATGTCACAATTGAAAGACTCAAATACTTAATTAAGACACAACCTATGTTAAGGCCTAAGTTTCTCTGGAGAAATTAAAGCGCACTTGCAGGAATTGAAATCACTCTTGTGAGAATTGAAATCCCACTTCCAGGAATTAAAATCACAATTGTGGAAATTGAAATCACAGTTGTAGGAATTAAAATCACACTTGCAAGAATTAAAGTCAGACTTGCAGAAATTGAAGTGTTACTTGTGGAAATTGAAATCACACTCGCAAAAATTGAAATCACACTTGCAGGAATTGAAATCACACTTGCGGATATCGAATCTTGTGCTTATGATATATTGGTGAATTGATCGAGTATAATGAAGGTCTTGTTTTTTCGAAACAATTAAGTGTTTTTTCATTCGGTTTTAATCCAATAATATCAATACAAAGTCGTAAATTATAAACCTAAAAAGAATAAGACAATAAACACAATAAGTGCAACTAATCTAATGACCGAGTTAAAACAACGTGAATCACAACAACTGAATTATGTTATAACCCAAAATTGAAGAGACACAAGTTGTAGCACGAAAATCGTAGAATGTTTGTGATGTTACAAAAATATGAATTGCGGGTTAAGACTTAAAAGACCAAACCACTCATAAATCGTAACATTGTTTTGTAGATGAAAATTATAGTAGAATGGAAGTTAATTATGAAATCGAATAACTATAATCTGATTCTAGAGCGACAACAAACAAGAATTTGTTTACGGAATGTGAATAAAGTTATGAACCCGGAATTACAACGATTGAAAATAAATAATGATAGAATAAAATTAACAAATGTAAAATGCCGATTATAATACTATTTTTACAGGTATTACTTGAATAAGGAGGGGGCCCTACCCCCTTAGGCGAAGTATCGAGATACAAAACCAGAATCACACGATCAATCAATACATTAAAATGCAACTAGAAATGCGAAACTGAAATTATATTTTCATAAGTTGAAAGATACAATAGAAAATTGTAATTTATGGAATAATTTTCGTCTCTTAGATCTTGGGAGACTAGGTTTTTATACAATGTGATTACTATTCTAAAATCATACAAGTAGTGGATGGACAACCGTGAGAATATGACTATTCATCCAATTACAAAGATTCTTTCAATTTTAGTGGGAAACATGTGTATGCTGACTCAATAGGTAATCAATTTACTTAGTTGCACATTTGTCTCCTATCGCCTTTCTTCATGGAGCTTGCTTTCCAATTTCCATCTCCCAAATACCAACTAAAGCATTGACCATTGTGTTGGTGAGCTATATCTTTCTGGAGTCACCGCAACTATGAATATGCCTTGAGTTGCAGCAGTTGGTGTTGCAACCACTTTGAGGTGTTGCAGACACTATATTCTCTTGTATAACAATATTAGTGAATGCAAGTAATAAGTTTGTTCCTAAGAATTCTGCAAAAATAATGTAATAATGGAATATGGGGTAGGATCCATACCTTAGTGATAAATGAGGTGAAATGGATAAAGGAAGTATTAAAAAGGAAACTAATTAATGTAAAATAATAAACAAAAAGGTATAGATGAGTGCTGGAAGTATGTCATTTTATGCGCTCGTTAGTTACATTGGAAAGATATAAGAGATCATGCAAGTGGACTTCTCATCTTTTCAATGTTTTATTTTTAGTGCAAGTGAAAGGATACCTTTGATTGCATAAATGTAAAGAAATATTGTGATAGTTGTCTAATATGTATTAACTCTAAAAGAATGTGGGTTGAAAGCAAGGAGCCTTACGTTTTCCCAAAACACTACAACCAAGTGTTTTTCTACCTAGATCTGTTGGATGGTGATTGGTCATTCATACTGAAACATGATCTGAGATGAAAACATATTTTTGAGAAAAACATTGTTATAATTCAAAGACATGAAGACAATTAGGGTGATGGCAATGAAGAGTGATATGTAATTGTTTTGTTTCGACATTTATATTATGGAGGTGTGATTTTATTATGGGTATATATAATTGTCCAATTATGTTTTTCTCTTCATTTTATAATGTTGGATATGAAAAGTTAACAAACACTTACCACCATTCTGTATTGAAAATACATTAAATAGTACAAGTGTAAAATGCAGTTTTGATACATTTTTATTGTCATATTTATTGTTTATTATAGTGAATTTATGTTGTATTATATTATCATATGTTTATGATAAATTTTCAATTACTAGGAATTAATTGAGATATCACAAAGTTGATGACCTATTCATATAATACAATAGTAAAAATTTACTTTAAAGTATATTTTATTTGAAAAAATGATGATATAAAAAAATCAAACCTTAAATTTTTTAATGTTTGAAAAATTAAAAATGAAAATAAATATATACTTACTTTGATAGAGCTTCTAAGGGAAATTCCAACAAAATAACTTGTTGCAACATCTATGAGTTGTGGAATCACACTTGTGGTGTTGGCATTACCAACATGGATGGCATTCCTAACCTTAACTAGTGCAAGTATCATGGACTTCACCTATTCCACTCCATCCTTTAGTTTTCTAAACATATAAAGTCATATTAATAATTATTTTATATTCTCCTTAAAATAAGTGTTAATATAGGAAGGATTTGGAAATTCTAAAAGAGTCTTTTCTAGAGCCTAGTCACAATTAAGGAAAATTTTAAGGATTCATACTTATCTAAAAGTAT
Source organism: Picea engelmannii (assembly GCA_009831015.1). Lineage (NCBI taxonomy): Eukaryota > Viridiplantae > Streptophyta > Pinopsida > Pinales > Pinaceae > Picea > Picea engelmannii. The sequence continues at coordinate 521,030 of ML778211.1, forward strand.
GGAAACCTTTGTGAATTTTACGTATTCTTAAAATACTAATTATAAAATGTTTGATGACATTGTTGTAAAAGTATTATAATTTCTAACTATTTATATATATATCAGAAAATATTGACAACTTTTAAAGAAAAATATTTTTTTTTCCATAGAAATTGGGTGAATAATTAAAAACAAAATGACCAAATTCTTTTTAGGAAAAAATAGAAAAATAGAAAAATCAAAACTTTTAGCCTTTAATGTTTTGGTTGACCATAATACGACCCTAAAAACATTGGATATAAATAATCTATGATTTTCTTTTTTGTTGTTTTATTATGTGTTAGGTTTTCATTGATAAAGTAACAATCCAACTTTTACTAGCCAAGTTGTTGATCCAAAATGGATCCTGAAATGCTCAAAAATCAAAGTTCTCAAATGTCAAGAAAATGACATGATCACAAAGTGCTCTTTGCAAGCTTTCTGGCAGAACAAACGGATCGAAAAATGGATGTCGTATGAGAAAGTTATGGCATTGGGAAATTTGGTATTCTCCAACAAAAAGTCAAACGGTCAAAGGGACACGTGGCATCTTCAACATGTGACACGTGGTAGCTTCAAATTATAGCAAGTGGCAGCCATTAGGTGATGACATGTGGTATCACCAGATCATAACAAGTGGCAAGGGTTCATGATGACAAGTGTCAAAGTTTTGATAGTCCATGTGGAAAACGATTAGCCAACCATGGGATGACACATGGTCCAATCCAAGGGAGCCACATGTCACCATGGTCAAGGCATTAAAAATGTCAAATTTATATTGTTGGACTCCATGGGATTTGATCCCATGACCTGTCTCTTCAAATGACTTAAGCACAATGAGCTAGCCACAAAGGGAGAACTACTACTTTAGAAAAAAAACCCACTTTTCAGAAATTTAAACTTAAACACCTTTTCCAGCTAAGGGAGGTGTTCTCCTTGGGCGTTAGATCACATGACAGGGTTGTGACTAGGGGTGTTCTTGGGCGCAGGTCCCTAAAGTTCTATAACTAGGCCACATGGCCCTCATATGACCACATAAGAGGGATGTTCTCCCTAACTGGGGGCTTAATCATATTTTTTGCTAAATTTTGGATTTTGACCTTATTTGACTAGATTTTTAACTGATTTTTAGTGATTTTTGAGGATTTTTGGCCCTCTGAAGGGGATATGAAGCTAATCTGAGGCCAGAAAGTTGGGGGAAGTTGGATTTCGACCCTCAACTCAAAATATATATAAACCAAAAGTTTTTGGTAGTCTAGGGAGGTTCAAAACAGGAGAAATGTTGAAGAATTGTGAGGTCCTAGCCATTTTTATGCAGGGAAGCCATTGTTGAAGAAATATTTGGAGGCCATTTCTGGGAGCTACGCTCAACATTTTTCAATGTCGTCAGTTGTGTTGAATTCTTGAGGTTGAGTAGAACACAACCAGACCATTTTGTAATCCATTTGATGTACTTCTAATGTATTTATGAAGCATGGGATATTAATAAGAAAGAATCCCCCACTGAGACAAAGGCTCAGAGACATAGGAAAACTTGTGTTGAAATCCGTTATAAATCTCGGCATTATGGTTTGTTGTTCATTATGTGTATTTTTTGTTTTTCATTCTTTATGATGGCTACAACATTATTTCATTAAAATCTTCTTCCTCTCTTAATTCCTAAGTGGTAAATCAACTCATGCATAAACTTAACCATAGTCTTTAAAAGATCAATTTAGGATCAAGTGGTATCATAGCAGGTTGACAATTGGTTGTTTGAGTTTGCATGATTACCAGGGAAAAGATAAGTCACGGTGAAGGAGAAATTGTTTAAGGAGATCCATAGTTTGGATCAAGAAAGAGGAAATCTCAAAGTGAGAAGATGGTATCGAAAGAAAGACTTTCTCAAAATGAAAGAGAGTTTCAAAATACTTTATTTTCCATGTTGGAGATGGTAAAAGTGTTGTATGGTGATTACCTGGAACGTAAGAGACCGGTTCAAGGGGAATATTCAAAGCAATCCAAAAGTGAAGAAGGAGAGGGCCCTCCAAAATATCCTCCTTCACCTCCTTCATCACCATATTCGTCTTCTTCAAGTACAAGTACAAGTACAAGTTCAAATACTATTTCTTCAAGAAAAACTTCTCATAAACATAAGCCTCACATGACATTACTTAAAATCGATGTAAATGTTTTTTTCCTATGTATGATGGCGAATTTAATGCTGAGAAACTTGATAACTGGGTTTGAAAGATGGATGTATATTGTAATGTGAAACAAATAAAATATGAGGCTACCAAAATTAGATTGACATCACTTCCTCTTGAAGGCACAACTCTGATCTGGTGGAAAAGTAAGATGCAAATGGAACTCAACAAGTTGGTAATATTTTTCCATCATTGAATGATTTTATTTATGCACTTAGAAAACAGTTCTATCCATTGGGGTATAAGTAAAAGGCTTTAATTGAATGGAAAAGTCTTAAGCTAAGAAAAGGACAATCGGTGCAGGAATATATAGATGGATTTCATAAGATGGATTTGATGTTAGATGTTCCATTAACTACACAAGAAACTCTTATGAAGTATATAGGAGGTTTTCCTTCTTATATTCATAATATTGTATCTATGTTTGGACCTAATAATCTTGATGAGGTTTCTATCCAAGCAACATATATTGAAACAAGAAAAAATAGAGTTAGTGTATCATGGGAATCATCTTCAAATAAAGATGGCATAGGAAAAGGGAATGGGAAGAAAGAAAACTCAGCTACAGTGAAGGAAGAGAAGCTCTCTTGTAAGCATTGTAAGAAAGAAGGGCCCGATGATGAGCATTGCTGGAAATTTCACCCAGAGAAGAGACCAAAGTGGTTCAAAGAAAGGAAAGGGAGGAAAAAATCTGCAACAAAAACACGACCAACAGACTTGGGATCAGATTTAGGTGATGAGTCTAAAATCACAGCAGTTGATTTGACAGGTAAAATTGGTGATGGTTATGATTCTAGAAGAAAATTGTTTCATATAAGGGTCATAATGAAACATACTAAGATCGATACATTGATAGATAGTGGATTTCAATCTAACTAAATTTCATAAGAAGTGGTTAAGAAATTGGGATAAAACACTAAGATGCATCATAAACCCTATTCACTAACTTGGATAAGCAAAGATCAAAAATTTCCCATAACAAAGCAATGTATCATAAAATTTGAAATTACATCTAAGTATGTGGATGAAGTAATATGTGGAATGGTCTTACAAATCCCTTATTTATATGACCGCAAATCAATATTCTATAGGGAATGGAATCAATATCACTTAACTAAAGAAGGGACAAAATATGTTGTACATGCTCATCGCATAAAATCAAATCAATCTCTTCTAACAATGGAACAATTAAAGAAGGCCACTTATGCAAGTAGTGGATCTTAAGCATGAACATGAGATGGTTGTAGGATGGGAATTCAATCATACTTTACTTCAAGATAAGTTAATGTCATGCAAGAAAATCAAACATATTGGTTCAGTTGCAGTCATATTTCTAATGTTATCATTGCTAATGTTTTCTACATGGATGGTAATGTATTCAGTAATATGTGAATGAGTTCAAATGGCTAACAATATGCTTGGAGTTGCCATGGTTATTATGCAATTTATTATGATGTGACAGATGCACGGGACAAGGTTTAAAGGCAAAGAGTGGGGAGGCCTATCTCGCACTTGATGTCAGGTTAATACCCTTTTGGAGTACCAAAAGGTCTTAGTGGGGAGGAATGATACAAAATGGATCCTGAAATGCTCAAAAACAAAAGTTCTCAAATTCTCAATAAAATGACATGATTGTGAAGTGCTCGTCACAATATTTCTAGTGGTGCAAACGGATCGAAAAACAAACACCGTATGAGAAAGTTATGGCAGTTGGAAAATTTGGTCTTCTCCAACAAAAAGTCAAAGGGTCAAAGGGACACATGGCATCTCAAGAATGTGACACGTGGCAGCTTCAAATTACGACAAGTGGCAGTCATCAGGTGAGGACATGTGGTATCACTAGATCATGACAAGTGGCAATGGTTCATGATGACAAGTGTCAAAGTTTTGATAGTCCATGAAGCAAAATATTGGCCAACCATGGGATGACACATGGTCCAATCCAAGGGTGCTACATGTCACCATGGTCAAGGCCTTAAAAAGGTCAAATTTATATTTTTGCTTCATTTGATTGGATCCCATGACCTGCCTCTTCAAATGACTTAAGCACAATGAGTTATCCACAAAGGGTGAATTGCTACTTTAGAAAAAAAAACCCACTTTTCAAAAATTTAAACTTAAGCACCTTTTCCAGCTAAGGGAGGTGCACCCCTTGGACGCTAGATCACATGATAGGGTTGTGACCAGGGGTGCGCCTGGGCATAGGGCCCTAAAGGGCTAGCACTATGACACATGGCCCTCATATGACCACATAAGGGGGGCGCATGCCCTAACTGGGGGCTTAAGCAATGTTTTTGCCATATTTTGGGTTTTGACCTTATTTTAGTGGATTTTTAACTGATTTTAGGTGATTTTTGAGGATTTTTGGCCCTCTGAAGGGGATCTGAGCCCAATATGAGGCCAAAAATATGGGGGGAAGTTGGATTTCGACCCTCAACTTAGAATATATATAAACCATAAGTTTTTTATTGTATGGGGAGGTTGAAAACAAGAGAAATGTTGAAGAATTGCGAGTCCTAGTCATTTTTATGTAGGGAAGCCATTGAGGTAGCAAGCTTTGGAGGCCATTTCCGGGAGTTGCGCTCAACCTTTTTTAGTGCCGTCAGTTTTGTTGGATTATTGAGGTCGAGCATAACAAAACCATACCAGTTTGTAATTGATTTGATATACTTCTGATGTATTTTTTAAGCATTGAAGATTAATAAGAAAACCTCCCCCACTGAGACAAAGGCCCAAAGATGTAGGTAAACTTGTGTCAAACTTCGTTATCAATATTGGTGTGATGGTTTATTTTTCCTTATGTGTATTTTATGTTCTTCATTATTTATTATGGCTACAACATTCTTTCATTAAAATCTTCCTCCTCTCTTAATTCTTAAGTGGTAAATTAATTCATGCATAAAATTAACCATAGTATTTAAAAGATCAATTTTAGATCAATTGTTAACATGGAAAACAAATATTGATGTCCTAAAAAAACAAGGAAACCATCATATAAGCCATGGACAATTAATACACTTACAAAAAGAAGAAATGAAAAGTGATAACAAAATCACCAAAATATTACTGTGCATGCTAATAACATAGTTACCAACTTAATGAGAACTGTGACCTCAAAACGAGAACTCTGGCCCAAAAAACCCATATTTTTGCATAAAAAACATGAAAATCTACCCCCAAATCAAAAGTGGTGCTATCGGCATCACCATGCTTTCAAACGAGGTCAAAATTACAACATTTTTCCAGCATGGCCTTCAAAACTCATACAATAGCTCTAAAAAACCTTAAAATTAACACCTAAATAAAAAAGTGAAGCTAACTAAAAAAAATTAAAAAGTCTAAACTTCGAAATTATGTCTAATTACTATCTAATTGAAACCTTGGTTTTGACAATATATCTCTATGCCAAAACAAACTCTTTAAAATTCATTTATTAACTTCTTTTTATTTTTTCTTAAATTTACATGGAAAATTAAATAAATAAAAATAAAAAAATCTTTGCAAATTTTGTTTTAATGAAGCAAAAAAACACATTCAAAAAAAATATTCAAAATCCAAATTAAACAAAAAAAAAACATTAAAAAAATGGTTGAAAAAAAAACCTAAAAAACAAAAAAAAAATTAAAATTTCTCAAAAAAAAAAAAGAGTGATGTAGAAAAAATGGTATATATTTTAAAAAAACAAAAACAAAACACTTGAAACCTAAAAAAATAAACGAAATAAAACCCTAAACTAAAGAAAATCTAATGTTTAATAAATTTTAATTTTAAAATAAATATAAATACAAAATATATAGAAAAATAATTAACGAATATTAAAATGCTTAACAAATTTTAGTATTACAAAATATATAGAAACAAATTTGACAAATACTAAATTGCTTAACAAATTTTAATATTAAAACAAATTAAAGTCAAAACCAATTAACTCACATATAAATGTTTCATCAATATACAATTTTTAAGGTAAGATTTATAGAAAACTAATTATTAAAATAAAGTTATACATAAATAAATGTAAATTTTTATAAAAAATCATTTTACCAAAACTATATTTTAAAAAATAATTATTATCATGCTTAACATATTTTATTTTCAAAATGAATTTTAACTAAATTAGAAATTTTAATTTCAAAATCCACGCACCAAAAGGGTCTACTAAAAAATTACTATTTATTAAATTTTAATTTCAAAGTAGAAAACACTTTAAGGAATGTGAATGGAAGAAATAATCGTATTCACTCTCGAAGTACACACAAAAAAAAAGACAAACCAATTTATATAATATATATAAACTAAATATATATAGTTTATATATATTATATAAACTATATATAGTTTATATAATATATATAAGAAGAAACTCCTCTTTGAGACTCTTGTTACACCTATTATTCTTTATGGATGTGAAGTATGGGGTTGTAGTATCTCTCGTGAATCCTGGAGAAAGATAGAGCAAATACAAAAGAATTTTATAACCTATATTCTCAAAATTAAAGGAAATATGCCCTATCCCATCCTCCTCGTAGAAATAGGTCTCTCCCCCATTGAGAGCATGGCTATGACTAGATACCTAATGTATAAGAACAAGTTAAACAACATGGAAGACAAGAGGCTACCTAAAATTGCTTCCAAATCAAGTCATAACCACCATCGACTCAAGCGAGGATGACATAAAGACGTTCGGTCTTGGCTAAACTATTGGGGAATCATGGAAGAAACCATTTTGCAGAATAAAGATACTATTAAAAAAAACATCAAATCAAAATTTAAGGGAAAAATGTGGTGTGATAAAGAGTTAGAGGAAAAAATAAAATTAAGGTATTATGAATATGTAATCAACCCTAATCTAGAAGATCAAAATTATCTATCTGTTTTTCCAAGTGTAAAGAAAAAAATAAGTATTGCTAAGATAAAAACAAATTCTCACGAGCTCTATAGTGAAACTGGGTGTTGGTCAATTCCTAAAACGCCATGGGATGAAAGAGTGTGTCACTTTTGTGACACTAAGAAGGTTGAAGATGAAAAACACTTTCTCTTAGATTGTCCAGCCTATACCCATATTAGATCTCATTTTCAAAATATTGATCACACTACCAACCTTCCTAACCTCTTAACTCAACAAAAGTATGGTGATCTTGGAAAGATTCTCTTAATTTTTTTCGAGAACAGAAACGAAATTCTAAGGAATCACAAGTAATCACTTACCCTCTTAAGGTAAGATAGACCAATTATATCTTAGTGAAGGTTAATCATCATCATCATTGATGCAGGAGCATCGTAAACAGTCAAGAGAGCGTGGAGGCAAAATAGAGCTGGAAAGCGCAACACAAACTTTTTTTCACATTTTGAAATGTTTTGAAAGTTTAAGGGAGCGGATATTAATGTAATAGCTAAAAGCCATACTTTGCATTTATATCTTGGAGGTTGTAAATAGATCTTGAGCGATTGCTCTCATCTGTAGAACATTAAAGCATTTAAGTCTGTTAAATGTAAGAGTAGGTAGATATGAATGTTAGATTAGAGAGTTTAGAGAGTAGGAGGGAAAACAAATACAGACACCCTCACTCTTGTATTATTGTATTATTATCATTAGCACAGAACAAAAGAGAAGAGAGTTGTGGAGAAGAACCCATGTACATAAGCAATCTGAGTTAATATATGAAGCTTTGATTCAGATTTCATGGTGTTATGATGTTTGTTGTTTACATATGATGAATGGTATGCTTACAATTGTTTTATTCTCTTTGTTATGTCTTTGTTGTTATTCTATGTTGAATGTATGATTTCATGCTAAGTATATGAATTTTGAGAGAGGAAGAGAATGAGTTTCAATTGTTTCTGATCCTGAGAGAAGTTCCTACAAGGAGTACAGTGAAACGTCCGCAAGGTGTGCATTGACAAGGGTTCTGAGTTTTATCTCAGAAAGCTCAGGAGGGATACCATTGTTCTCATTCCAGCAGAACTGCGGGAAAAGCGCATAGGCCGTGCAAGGAGTGCGCAGGCTATTGGAAGTCTTAGGACTTATCAACTAAAGGAAGGATTGAAGGACTATTGTTGCGAGACAGCACAGAGTCGAAAGGATCAAATACCTAGAAGTATTTGATAGATTGCCACAAGGAGTGCGTGCAAGAGTCTTTTCGAGGCTTGAGTTGCCAGAGAAAGCTCAGGAGGGTTAATGCCTTGAAAAGTATTCAAAGGGAGATGGGGTTGAAGTCACCTCGTAGAAGTTAAGTCCCAGTGGGAGAACACTAGTTCATTTCACAGAAGTTGTCAAGGAGGGAACGAGCGGTTGAAATTCTCCAAGGAGAGTTCATGAAGTTGCGAGGACCGTGGGATTCAGTGAAGTTGTGAGGAGGATAAGGGTTGGATGAATCCACCCTTCGGGAGGTAAGACTCAACGTGGACCGTTGATCGTGATAGTGGAGCCATCAGATCATTTCAGAATTCGGGATTTCGAAGTGGTAGGGGAATAGTAGTCAAAGGCTTGTTCAAAGTCCCGAAAGCTGGGAAGAAGGACAGGTGGTGAAAGTTCACGTCAGAGATAGAAAGAATTTGAGGGGACAGGTGGCGTGTCTTCATCAAATAGGCAGAGTCAAACCTTGTTGACTATTTCGGGGTTTGGAGGTCGAAGAGATGGGAGCATTGCATCTGGATTTGCGAAGTCACGAAGTCCAAAACTCCGAGGAATTGAAAAGTCCATTGGGAAGCCAACCTTTGCTGAACGCATCGAAATTCATCATTTCGGGTTTCGGAGGTTGTAGAGACAGGAACTCTTGACAACAGGGTTCGCAAAATTGCGAAACCCGAAGTCCCGGTTCGACGAAGGGTGCAATCTTACAGAGATCGAGAGACTTGAGTGGTGCTTTGTGGTTGATCATGCGGGGCATACTCAAAAGGACCTATGGATACACTGTCGAGTGTGTGTGAGATTCTCTGTGGAGGAACCGAAGAGTCAATTCAGACTCAAGGGGCACATTTAGAAAGATCCTGAGCAGATCTCGACCTCAGGGTTGGGGGTCTACGTCATCATCATCATCATAAACTATATATAGTTTATATAATATATTTTATAAACTATTTTATTTTTTTTATATAAAATTTAATATTTAAATTAGTTTTTAAAGGTTTATAATGTAATTTTTTTTAATAATTTTGGATTTTTTTAATTATTATTATTATTATTATTATTTATTTTGTATTAAAAAGAATATTTTAGGATTTTTAATTTAGGTTTATATATATATATATATATATATATATATATATATATATATATATATATATATATTTTTTTTTTTTTTTTTTTT
>ML778211.1:554968-567842 GCA_009831015.1 Picea engelmannii
TTAGATTTGCCTCCTTATATGCAAATGTATGCAGTTGTTAATGTTGAGAATTTGAAATTGTATGAGCCTCCTTTGATTGATGATCAAGGAGAGCATGTTCATATTCCTTCTATAGATGATTTCTCCCCAGAATATCTTACAGAGTTGCATGAAGACACAATCCTTGACAGGAGAATGCAAACTTCAAAACGAGGAAATGTGGAGTATCTTCGAGTTGGTCTTAAAGGTACAAATCCAAGAAAAGCCAAGTGGATTGAGGTTGGAAAGGTGAGGGAACTATACCCTCATCTTCAGATAGACTGAAAATAGTCTTTTGGAGGTCCAAAAGATTTCCAATGGGGAGGTGTGATCCAGGGGATCAAAGTTTTGATCAAAATTCAAAGTGCTCAGAATCGTTTCAAATCAAATGGGAGCATAGGTCTCATCGTCACAAACCCAATGCAACTTGTTTGGGTTCAAACAGATGTCGGATGAGAGAGATATCACGTTCTGTTCAAAATGACAAACAAGTAAAAAAAATGTGCTGACTGTACAGTCCGTACGGATGCTGACGTGGCAGACCATACGACATGTGGCAGGCAGTTGTGTGGATAGTTGGCATATGACGTGGCTTGTTTGCAGTGAATGGGATGGTGACACGTGTCCCAATCAATGGCTGCCACATGTCACCTATATATTGGTTTAAAATTTATTTGGAGTCCACCGGATTCGACCCTGTGACCTCCACCCACGTGCAAAGCTTTGGCAAAGACCACCAACCAACGCGCCACCATAGTGTTTCTTAACACTATATGGTGCGGAATATATTTGAGTTCAAATGTTGTAAATTTTGGGTGGGGGTCGGGTTGTGGCCTAGCCCCAGCCCGTGGTTATGTTGTTATGTAATATGGCCATGGTTTAAACCTTTGCGCACACATTCAAACTTTAACCTAGGTCGTATACCTTGTAATATGACTACAGGCGCATGCTGTGTTTTAACATAGCCCTTTTTAATATGAGCCTGGTCACATGTGTTGTGCATAGAACCACCGACGTGCCCGACCATTGTCCTTTGGTTTGGACTCGGTGCTTTTCTATACGCACGTGAGGTCATATGGTGGCTATGTGCCAGTGGGCCTTAGAAGGTTAAGGGCCAACGCGTAACCATTCTACAGTTTGTACCTGTTGTGCGGTTGCGCCCAGTGCTAAGTTTTAACTCATAAAAGAGCGTGGGGGATAGGTTGAGGAAACAGGGGTGCATTTTGGCGATCCAGAGACAACAAGTTTGAAGGGGAACCTCCAGGAAGCCTATCTTCTTCAATTTTTGGCCAAATGAAGTGCCGAAAAAGCCCAGCTAGGGGTTTTTGGACGTTCCAAAGCGATTGGAGCTGTCTATTTGGAATTTTGAGCATTGTAAAGCACATATTTGATCACTTTGAGCAAATAATACAAAAGATCCATTGGAAGCTGGACCAGGAGATGTAGCCCAAGAGAGGGGTGAACTCCTTTATCATTTGTTGTGTTATGTGTTTTCTATTCACTATTTATTGTTGTTGTTTCTATGCATATTGAATGAGTAATTTCTATAAAATTTGTGTTGCAAAGTTGATCCATTTGCATTTTAACACATGAAATAAATCTTGCAAATATTTTCAAGAATTCAAGTCATCTTCATTTTTAGATCAGATGTCCATTTGGGCATTGAAGGAACAAACTCCAATGGACATGGAGAAGGAAGAGATGAAAATATGAACATGGTAGAGACCATTAAAAACTTATAGAAGGATGTCCAAAGCCATAAAGTTGATAATGAAAGGCTTATGAAATCCAAGAATCAACAGGATGACTTCAACATAAAGTTATTGTAGAGCTTGAACCAAATAGCAAAGAAATTGGACAAGGAGAGTGGCTCAAGCAAATCTAGAAGTCACAGATCTCATGATGAGAAAAGAAGAGTAAGAAGTGTTAGCAGACATCACCACCACTCCCCAAGGCATTCCAATAAGATATTAGAAAACATCTCAAGTCCATCCTCTGTCAGAAATCATAATAAGTCTGGGGTGGATGAGCTACGAGGAGAAATGAACAAAATCAAACCTCCTACATTTGATGGTGAGCACAAGAATGATGAAGATGCAGAAGCATGGTTGTTGGGCATGAGAAATTATTTTCAGTTGCATAATTATTGTTCTCATGCAGAAGGTAGAATTTCTATCTATCAACTCAAGGGAAAGGCATGCATGTGATGGGATCAGCTTGTGCAGGTGCAACACATTAAAGAGAAAAGTGTTACTTGGAGGGAACTCAAGAAGTATTTTGAGAAGAAATACTTGACTAAGATATATTATGACAAGAAAATGAAAGAGTTGTTTGAACTCGAGCTTGGAAGTATGACAATAGATGAATATGAGAGAAGGTTTTTAAAACTGTTGAAGTATGTCTCTTTTATCAAGGATGAGACAGTTAAGATTCAGAGGTATTTGAGTGGATTGCAATCATTCATCAATGAAAAAATACAATATAGACATTGGAGGAGACAATAAGGTGAGATAAGTACCTATATGATCAGCAAAAATCAAGGCCAACTTTCCAAAAATATTGGGAAGAAAAAAAGAAGTTTAGGATGGATCAGAGGAAGAAGGGATCTAAGCCTCCATTCTTCATAACTAATCCTCAGGGGCAGCCAACTTCTAGAGAACCCAGAATGATTGAAACAGGGGGTCAAATGCCAAGGCAACCACCTATTCAATGTTGGGGTTGTAAAGGATATCACATGTTCAGAGATTGTCCTCACAGAGGTGAAAAAGGGAGGATTGTTCACAATGTACAACAAGTTGAAATAGTGGAAGACATGGGCAGAAATGTGCCAAGGATATATGCAGACCTGGACATCAAGCAAGTAGAGTATGTCACATATGATTGAGGTGGAAGGTATGATCAACAATCACACCATTGTTATTTTAATTGATTCAAGAGCTAGTTATAGTTATATAGATCATAAGATGGTGGAAAGTTTGCATTTTCCAAGAAGCTAGCATGGAAAATCTTGGTTGGTGCAACTAGCTACCAGACCCAAAAGAAAAGTTAATGACATAATTAAGTCATGTCTTATGGACATGAATGGACTGAACACCAGGGAAGATTTGAACATCTTACCTTTAGGTTCCTATGACTGTCTAATTGGGATGGATTGGTTGGACCAACATCATGGTATCCTAGACTGTCATAACAAGGCCTTTACTTGCTTTGATGAGGAAGGGACCCTAAGGAGAGTGCAGGGAATTCCCAGGGAAGTAACCATCTGAGAAATTTCAGCATTGTAGTTGAAGAAATGTTACAGAAAAGGGTGTCAAATATTTGCAGCACATATTGAAGAGACACCTAAAGATAAGGTTCCAAATTTGGAAGAGGATGCAGTCCTAAAAGAGTTTGAAGATGTGTTCAGGGAGGTATCGGGACTACCCCCAAAGAGAGATATTGATTTCTCTATAAATCTAATGCATGGAGAAGCTCTTGTGTCAAAGACTCCTTACAGAATGAGTACACCAGAGATGAAGGAGTTGCAAATGAAACTTGAAGAAATTCTAAAGAAGGGGTATATACGCCCAAGTGTGTCACCTTGGGGTGCCCCAATCTTGTTCGTGAAGAAGAAAGATGGAACATTAAGATTGTGCATTGATTTCAGACAGTTGAATAAAGTGACTGTAAATAACAAGTATCCTCTGCCAAGGATTGATGATCTTTTTGATCAATTGAAGGATGCAAAGATATTTTCAAAGATAGATCTTAGATCAAGATACCATCAGGTAAGGATTAAGCAGGAAGATATCAGCAAGACTGCCTTCAGGCAAGGTATGGTCATTATGAGTTCATAGTGGTGCAATTTGGGTTGTCAAATGCACCAGTTGTTTTCATGTGCTTAATGAATGGTGTTTTCCGATAATAATTAGGCAAGTTTGTCATTGTATTTTTGGATGACATTCTTATATATTCCAAGTCAGAAGAAGATAATTAACATCATTTGAGGATGGTGTTGCAAGTATTAAGGGAGATCAGTTGTATGCCAAATTGAGCAAGTACTCATTTTATCAGAAGCAAATTCACTATTTGGGGCATATCACTTCAAAGGATGGGATAGCAGTGGATCTTGAGAAAATAGAAGCCATTAGAGAATGGTTAGCACCAAAGAATGTGACAGATGTCAGATCATTCATGGGCCTTGCAGGATACTATAAGAGATTTATTAAAGGATTCTCAAATATTTCACACCCAATCACTTCCTTACAAAGAAAGGGTGTGAAGTTTCAGTGGACATTGGATTGAGAAAAGAGTTTCCAACACTTGAAATAGTTATTAACAAGTGCTCCAATACTAAGGATTGAAAACCCAAATGAAGATTTCATTGTATGCATAGATGGATGTAAATAGGGACTTGGTGGAGTCCTCAGTCAAAATGGGTTTGTTATATGTTATGAGTCAAGGAAGTTGAAAGAGCATGAAAGACACTATGACACTCATGATTTGGAGTTGGCAGCCATAGTGCATGCCTTGAGGAAATGGAGACACTACCTCATGGGGAAAAGGTTTGAGCTAAGGACAGACCAGAATGGTCTGAAATATTTATTTGATCAGCCAAATCTAAATGCTAGGCAAATGAGATGGTTAGAATTTCTAAGTGAATATGATATTGATATAAAGCATATCAAGGGGAAAGAGAACAAAGTGGTTGATGCACTCAGTAGAAGAGTGCATGAATTGCATGCTACAACCATTATCATGTACCAATCAAATTCGAAAGAGAGAATTATAGAGGCTACCAAATCAGATTTGTAATATAAGGAATTAGTGGTAAAATTACAGCAAGGTATTTTGCAGTAGAAAATTGAAGAATACAAGCTTGATAATGATGAAATTCTCATGTACAAGGGCAAAATTTCTGTACCAAATTCTCAGAAATTGAAAAATCTGATATTGAGATAAATGCATAATGTGTCGTATGTTGAGCGCCAAGGATATCAGAAAACTATTGTAGGTGTCAAAAGCCAATATTATTGGCTAGGCATGAAGAAAGAGGTTGTTGATTTTATTGCCAGATGTTTCAAATGTCAAAAGGTAAAGGTTGAGCATAGAAACCCAGCTGGTTTTCTACAGCCATTACCCATTCATGAGTGGAAATGGGAAGTTGTAACAATGGATTTCATCACCAAACTGCCCAGAACAAACAAGAAACATGATTCTATCATGGTAGTGGTGGATAAGCTTACTAAAGCTACCCATTTTATTCCAGTTAAGATCACTCACAAGGCAGCCAACATTGTTAATGTTTATATGAAATAATTTTATATATTACATGGCATACCCAAGAAAATTGTGTTTGATAGAGATCCAAAATTTACCTCAAAATTTTGGAAAGGATTATTTAATGGATTTGGAACAAATTTGAATTTTAGTACAGCTTATCATCCAGAATCATAAAGTCAAACAGAGAGATTAAATCAAGTGATTGAAGATATGTTAAGGGTGTATGTGATGTATAAACCATCAAAATGGGAAGACTACCTACACTTGGTAGAGTTTTCTTATAACAATGGGTACCAAATATCTCTAAAGATGAGCCCATTTGAGGCACTTTATGGCAGAAAGTGCAACACACCAGTAAGTTGGGATAACCAAGCAGATAGAGCAGTGGTTGGGACATATTTTCTCAGGGAAATGGAGGAGAAAATGATAAAAATAAATCAAAATTTAAAGGTTGCCCAAGATAGGAAGAAAATCTATGTTGATAAGGGAAGAGCTCACGGGGAATTTAAAATGGGAGACCATGTATTTTAGAAAGTGAAATCCAACAGAAGTTCCTTGAAGTTGGAAAATTGTTCAAAGTTGGAAGATTGTTATTATGGGCCATTTGAAATCCTAGAGAGGATTGGTCCAATAGCTTATATGATTGCATTTCCTGCATCTATTTTTGTTCATAATGTATTCCATGTATCATTACTCAACAAATATATAGATGATGCTAATCATGTTATTAATTGGAATGTGATCCAGGTGGAGCAAGAAGACACTTTCCAAGTGCATCCCATGTGCATTTTGGACCGAAAAATAAAACAACTCTGGAATTGAGCCATAGGACTTGTAAAGGTCCAATGGACTTGGTACAGTCCCGAGGACACTACTTGGGAGCATGAGGTTGCAATGTGGGCAAAATACTTGCACCTTTTTGAGGATTTTTGAAATTTTGTTGTATATGGGTACATGATACACTGAAGACAGTTCATAAATAAGGGGAGGGAATTATAATATCCCTAGGCTAAACCTTATTGTAATGTAAATGAAAATGTAATTAAGCTGGTGAGTTGTTTGATATCATTTTTTGTATGCACATTTCATGGCATAGTGCGTACATGTATTGTGCAGTAAAATGAGTAAGTTTGCACATTCCTAGATACTGCGTGCAACAACTTGAGTGCACGTGAATTTGAGGCAGAGAAGGGGCACACTTCCTAGGTGGGACATGCATGTGGGGAATGAGGGACTGTAGGCTGTTAGTTTGAGTTGGCACCTAAGACGAAGTCTTTCCTCTTGTCTATGAGCCATTAGCCTAGTTAGGAATCCCTTTACCCAGGTGGAGTTTAGTCCCAACTCGGGCTGACCCATTGTTGAGAGTGATGAGAAATGTGGTCTAAGTCTAGGAAGTTCATGGACGGTCTGCACATAGTTTGTGATATTCTTACAAAGATAAGTGTCAATTGTATGATAAATTTACATGTTGCATTGTTATTACGTGTTTGTTTTTATGGGTTTATCCTATGCATGATTATAATTGTCTGTATGTTTATGGGTATTTCCCGTATATGTTGCATGTCTATTTTTACTGTTACTTCAGTATGAATTTGTGCATTTACGTAAAGCATTTGTCTGTTACGTTTTATATATTTCCGCAAGAGTTCTGTGTGTATATATTTTAATTGCATGCAGTTCGAAAATTTTGTGTGGCATAGCTCAGTTAGATGTTGGGTATGTTACAATATGTTCCATAGTAGAGAGAAAATAAGAGTTATCTGGTGTAGCGTGGCCCGACCTGGGTGGTCGGGGACATTACATCATATGTGCAAAATTTCAAATCCCAATCCAGTTTCAATCTCGCTGATTTTTCAGCCAAAGTTTAATGCCCAAACTCAGATTTTTAATAGCCAATTAAACACAGCGGAAAATAATTTTTAGAACTAAAACATGAGGATTATGAACTTCATTTTTAATGCAGAAATAAAATATCAGCAGCACATAAACTCAGAAAATTATTAACACAATGATTTTCAGTCTAATAGCGACCCTAGAAAAACTCACAAGGGGAAAACCAGTGAGAGAGAGAGATTTTTATTATTTAGGAGCTTCAAATAAATTCTATTATAGCATGTTCATCTTCAGAAATTTAAATGACAAACTTATCTCGATAACCATTCCAAGTCTTCACACAGGAAAATGAGCCAAACTCCTAAAAACTCTTTCCAGAATTTTCTGCAATAAATTAGTGGTCTTCTCCTTGATTTATGTGACTCCAAAATGTTATACAGTCACCTTGAAATTCATGCCAAAAATCACAGCTCAAAATAGAATAATAAATGTTGTACGACTTCCTTGGGAAACTTGCCAAAAATTCCAAAAAAAAACACAAAACCTTCACCTCAATTTTTGTGCCTGAATAGCAGTCATACAGACCATACAGATTGTACAGAATCTGTACAGTATGGGCTTTACTTTTCTTCCTCAGTTTCCATGCCTTTTTCTTATTGTATGAAATTCAAAAATCTGTACAGTACGACCTCTCTGCTAGACTATACCTTCCCTCGATTTATGTGCCTCCTCTACTTGTTGTACGACCTTCTCAATCCGTACAGTATGGACTTATTTCAATGTTGTACTTGATTCCTCAATTTCTGTGTTATTTTTCAACCTTAGAATGCATGCCCTAGCTCTGCAAAAATGGCCTCTTCTCAAGCTCAAAAATTATCTCTCTTTCTCTCTCTCAAAATGTTTCAACAACCAAAGAATGGTGTGCCCTCCTTACCCTAATAAACCTCATCAGGGAATATCAAGGGTCATCTCATCTAACGGTTAATATTAGATGAGATCAATGGTGGGGATAAAATCACTTTACTTACCAACTTTCCCTAAGTCTCCAAAAAGTCACCTTTTAATTTGCATCTCACAAATTAAATGACTAGGGTCCACATTAGGCACTTTCTCACCCCTTAGGCACCTAGGTGATGACAAACACTTTCCTAGGTACTTTTTGATTAAATTTTTAACACTCCCTCTTACCAAGGAAACTGTTACTCACCACTCCAAGCTTGTCCCTGAAAAATACAAAATTGCCTCTGTCGAATGCATTGGTGAGTATGTTTGCAACCTACTCCTCTGTAGATATGTACTGTAGCTCCACAAATCCTCTCTGAACATAGTAACGGATGAATTTATAATGAATCTTGATATGCTTAGACCTGTCACGAAAAACTGGATTCTCCAAGAGTTTAATGCAACTTTGATTATCACAGTAAATCACGATAGGCCTCAACTACACACCAAACAATCCCACCAGTAACTTGTGAAGCCAAAGGGCCTCACAACTAACCTGACTGGAATCCATATACTCAGCCTCTGCATAAATCAAAGCCACTGAATTTTTCTTTCGACTGAACCAAGACACAACTACTAATCCCAATCTGAAACAACACCGTAAAGTACTCTTCCTTTCACTAACACATCCTTCCCAATCTGAATCTGTATAGCCAACCAGACGAACTCCATCTCCTCTCTAATAGTCTAGACCATAGTCTATAGTACCACAAAGATACTTGAGAACATGTTTTGCTTCCACCCAGTGCACTCTCCTAGGCTCCACCATGAACTGACTGAGAGTGTTGAGAGGAAAGCAAATATCTGGCCTGGTATTGACCCAATCAACTGACAATACAAAGTGGAATCCACCAACTGTGACTCAGAAGCATGAAGCTTCTTCAAGTTGGTAATGATAGGAGTGGTCATGGGCCTACTATCCTCCATCTGAAATCTTGTCAGAATGTCACACACATACTTCCCCTATCCCACGAAGATGTAGGCTCATGCCAAACCTCCAATCCCCAAAAGTAATGCATCGGTCTGATATTAGTCATCTCAAACTCTGAAGCAAGGCTCTCCTTCCAACTTCTAATGAGTCTCTCTACCCCTTTAATGAATAGATCATCCACATATAGCAAGAGAATGAGAGGATCCTCTCCAACCACAATGTAGTATATGTTGGGATCCGCCTCACTCTTCTTAAAGCCCAACTGCTGCAAATAGGCATCTATCCTCAAATACCAAGCTCTGGGAGCTTGTTTCATCCCATATAATGCCTTCTTCAGTCTACATACATGAGACTCTCTCCCATGCACCTCAAAGCCCAATGGATTCTCAATATATACCTCCTCCTGTATAAGACCATTTAGAAATGTGGTCTTCACATCCATCCGGTGTATCTTCCAACCCATCTCTGCTGCAATGGAAATCACCGACTTGATCGAAGTATATCTAGCAACCAACGCAAAGGTATCATCATAGTTGACTCCCTCAACCTATGAAAATCCTCGAGCCACAAAGCGAGCTTTATACTTCTCAATGTTACCATCTGTAGCATGCTTGAGTTTATAGATCCATCTGGAAGTCACCATTGACTTCCCCTTGGGTCTAGGAACAAATTCCCAGACATCGTTCTTCATGATGGAATTGTACTCTTCCATCATGGCATCTCTCCAAAATTGTCTACCAGAAGCCTCCTCAAAAGTGGAAGGCTCTAACTCCCAAATAATTCTCACCATCGCGATGTAGCTGCAAAACCTCTTGGAAGGTTTACTCTCCCTCATTGCCTGTCTGGGATTCCCCACTGAACCCTATGCCTCCCTCAAAGTGTCCTGAATCCACTTGGGATTCCTTCTCTCTTAAGTACTGTTCCATGGAGGGGACTCTCCCTTATCAACCCCATCTCCTGAAGACAGTGATCCTGAAGTAGACTCTAGATTACTCGATCCTGAAACCTATGGACCAGTAGCCTATGAACCTTAACCTTGTGGCCTTGTCACTTGTGAACCTGTCGTCATCGAAACTGGTGGCCCCGAACTCTGTGTCACTGTAGTCTACTGCAGAATCACCTGAATCTGAGGTGAATACTGGTCACCCCTCTCTGTCCCTCTAGAATTCCTAAAGGCTTTGTCCTCCTCAAATATAACATCCCTCCTCAAGACAATCTTCCTCGAGGAAGGAAGGTATATATGGAAATCCTTTGAAGTCTCACTGTACCCAAAAAAGATCCCTCTCTCTGTCGTGGGCTCCATATTTTTCCTCTTCTTAGAAGGGACATGTGAATAAGTGATGCACCCAAAAATCCAAAAGTGTCCCACCTTAGGCTTCTTCCCAGAAAAAGCCTCCTCAGGAGTCATGCTCCCCATAGCCTTGTGGGGACTTCTGTTCTACAGATAAACTGCAGTGTAGCATGCCTCAGCCCATAGAAATAGTGGCAGCCCCTGATCATGTAGAATGGCTCTCGTAGCCCCAACAATGGCCCTGTTCTTCCTCTCTGCAACCCCATTCTACTGTGAGTTGTAAGGAACAATCAACTCTCTCCTGATACCCTCTCCTACATAGAAGTCCATGAACTCCTTGGAGGTATACTCTCCCCCATTGTATGTCATCATAACTTTGATTTTCTTCCCTGTCTGGTTCTCCACTGGAGATTTGAACTCTTGAAACTAACTGAAGACTTGTCCTTTGGTCTTCATGAATAAAATCCAAGACTTCAGTCACAAGTCATCAATGAATACAACATAGTATAGAAAACAAGTCAACGATTTCAAAGACATTGGGCCACATAAATCTGAATGAATAAGATCAAGAATCCCTACTACTCTACTGTCACTGCTTGGAAAAGATGTCTTGCTGTACTTTCCCAAAGCACACCCCTTGCACAACTCATGGTGCTCTGAACTGAAATATGGAACTCTAGTCACCATCTCCCTCAATACCCTCAAATCCCCATGGTGCAAATGTGCCATCCTCCCGTGCCATATCTCACATAGGTCACCAATGTTGGTAGTATAAATCAATACTCTCCCTGGTTGGAACATAAGCTTGTACAACTTCTCATGTCTAGTCCCAATCACTTTGGTCAAACTGATACTAGACCCCTTTGGGAAAAGTAGTACCTTCCCATCATGAAACAAGACCTCATAACCCCTCTCCTCAATAGCAGAAACTAACACTAAGTTCTTCTTAAATCCCGAAACATATAGAACCTCTGTCAAAGACATGGGAGGAAAAGACTCCCTTTGAAATGATACAGTCCCGCAACCAACTACCTTCACCACCCGGTCATCTCCAAGCACCACCTCAACATATCCAATATGTATAAGGTCTGTCAAGTGCTCATGAACCCCTGTCATATGGCGAGAGGCACCACTGGCAATATACCACATATCTAAATGAGTGGTCCTCATGGATAGACACACAACCAAGGAAAATTCCTTGTCGAACTTGGTGGAAAAATCTTACACCGTTGTTGAAGCTGCTATTTGTTTCTTCTTCTTATTGGGACACTAACCTGCATAGTGCCCAAACTTATGCCATGCAAAGCACTTGAATTTTCTTATGTCTTTATTCCCTTAACCCTTGGGCTTGTTTCCTCCCTTTGGACCCTTTTTGAACTTCTTATTATTGTTGGAAGCAAGAGCCACTTTCTCCTCCTCATGACCTGTAGATGAACTGCCATGTACATAACCTCTCCGGGTCTCCTCCTAAACAAATTCATCCCAAAGACATTCAAAGTTTGGAAGCTTCTCCCTAGCAACAATTCCCTCCACAAAAACAACCCATTGTTTGGAAACTACATTCAATGTTGTTCTCACAATATCACTGTCAACTATGGCCTCCCCCACAACTCCAACTCATCTCTCACTTGTGTCAATCTAGTAAGATAAGTGACCACATTTTCATCCTTGGTCATTTTTATGCTCTTTAGTTTTTCCCTCAAAACCATCTTTCAGTATTCATTAGTACTCTGGTACAATTTAGTCAAAGACTCCCACATCTCATAGGTATTTTCCTTCCCCATCAAGTGAGGAATCAAATGGTCCTTGATAGCATCAAGAATAATCCTCTTAGCCTTGATACTCTTCTTAGTGTAAGTTGCAAGAAGAGTAGCATGAATAGGTACCACCATAAGATGAGTTGCAGTATTTTCCACAATGTCCCACAACTCATTTTCTTGCAACAGAAATATCAGCCTCTCCTTCCAAGCACCAAAATTTGTTGCCCCATCAAGTCTGTCCTCAACTCTCAAAACTGTAGCCATTGACCCCTTTCTGCTGAAAATGAAAAATTAAAAAATATCTCCTGTGAAGTGATTGTTGTCCCAACTTTCTGACTTGCTGAAATATCTCTGCTTCTTTCAACTTAGCTCTAATACCATGTAAAATTTCATACCCCAACCCAGTTTCAGTCTCGCTGATTTTTCAGCCAAAGTTTAATGCCCAAACCTAGATTTTTAATAGCCAATTAAACATAGCAGAAATTAATTTTCAGAACTAAAACATGAGGATTTTCAACTTCGTTTTTAATGCAGAAATAAAATATCAGCAACACATAAACTCAGAAAATTATTAACATAGTGATTTTCGGTCTAACAACTGTTGGGTATGTGTTATATTATTTTCATGTGTGTGTGTGTGGGTGCGCCAGATAATAAAGCTGAAAAGTGTATCTTTATTGGTTATAAATATGGTGTGAAAGGTTATAAGCTTTGGAACCCAGAAACCAAGAAAATTGTTTACAGTCGAGATGTTGTTTTCAGAGAGGTAAAAGATGT
>ML778211.1:569831-587589 GCA_009831015.1 Picea engelmannii
AATCCCCTGGACCCCTGGATGCAAAGAAAACAACAAGTGGGAGAATGTTGGGTATGTGTTATATTCTTTGCATGTGTGTGTGTGTGGGTGCGCCAGATAACTGCGTCTGACGATCCGTACAAACTAGGGCTCTGTCGTTGCGCCGGGGATATGCGCAGCGTTCGGGGTAGCGCCCCGAGTACGCGCAACGTTCGGCACCGGGCGTAGCCTGGGGCAACGCCCCGAATTTTTTTTTTGGGGCGGTTTTTGCTATTTTTAGCTGATTTGTAAATTAATCCCGGATTAAGGGGTTAGGGTTTTGGTATCTACGGAATACCTAAAAACATTGTATATATTGTATGGAGAATGGTGAAATTCGATATAATGAAAAAGAAAGGTTTTCCCGGTTGAGGGTTTCCGGTAAAGATCTCTGTGTATTCTGTGTATGAGCCATTGATTAATTTCTGTATTTCTTAAGAATATATATATGCATTGCTTTACTTCGCAGGTTTAAAACTTACAACAACGACCCTGGAAAAACCCACAAGGGGAAAACCAATGAGAGATGGAGATTTTTATTATTTAGGAGCTTCAGAGAAATTCGGTTACAACATGTTCATCTTCAGAAATTTAAATGAAAAACTTATCTCGATAATCGTGCCAAGTCTTCACACATGAAAATGAGCCAAACTCCTCAAAACGCTTTCCATAATTTTCTGCAATAAATTACAGGTCTGCTCCTTGATTTCTGTGCCTCCAAAATGATATACGGTCACCTTGAAATTCATGCCAACAGTCATAGCCCAAAACAAAACAATAAATTTTGTATGACCTCCTTGGGAAACATACCAAAACTTCCAGAAAACAACATAGAACCTTCACCTCAATTTTTGTGCCTAAATAACATTCATACGAACCATACAGAATCCGTATAGTACGAATTGTACTTTTCTTCCTCGGTTTCCATGCCTTTTTTACTGTTGTACGAAATTCAAAAATCCATACAGTATGGCCTCTCTATTGGATTGTACCTTCCCTCGATTTATGTGTCTTCTCTACTTGTTGTACGACCTTCTCAATCCGTATAGTACAACCTTATTTCAATGTTGTACTTGATGTCTCGATTTATGTGCTAGTTTGAAGCCTTAGAATGTGTGCCCTAGCTCTGCAAAAATGGCCTCTCCTCAAGATAAAAAAAATTCTCTCTCTTTCTCTCTCTCAAAATATCTCAACAACCAAAGAGTGGTGTGCCCTCCTTACCCTAATCGACCTCATGAGGGAATCTCAAGGGTCATCTCATCTAGCAGTTGAGATTAGATGAGATCAACGGTGGGGATAAAATCACTTTACTTACCCACTTTCCCTAAGTCTCGAAAAAGTCACCTTTTAATTTGCATCTCACAAATTAACTGACTAGGGTCAACATTAGGCATGTTCTCAGCCCTTAGGCACCTCGGTGATGAGAAACACTTGCCTAGGTACTTTTTAATTAATTTTTTAACAATATGTTCTCCCCACACTTCCCAATAAGGTGAACATTGAAGTCCAATTTTATAGTATATTTTTCTCCAATATTCAATTTTGAATATTTTATTTTGATTTATAATTAAACAAAATATAAACTAAAATTACATTTTAAATAAATATTTTTAATATAAATTTAACTTACTCCAAATATACATAAATAAGTTTTTAATTTGTAAATAAAAGTATAAACTTTTTTTTTCTAAATGCACATAACTAACTTTATAATTTGTAAATAAAATTACAACTTTTTTTTTTATGCTTTGATAATTATGATTATGGTGGCCCATAAAGATCTTGTTGAAATATTTAAATCAGGGGAAATCTAGGTTTCTAAGTGTTGATACCGAGAGGGGGGTGAATCAATATCGAGTACAGTTTTAAAAACGTTTTCAACTTATACTTAAACCAGATTATATATTCAATTATATCCAATGAGAAATGAACAATAGTAGAAGAGTTACACCAATACACCACAATACATAATGAACAATATGTGAGACATAACCAATAGTTATTGTTCAAGGGAAGAAAGGACTTCCAAAGGTAGCTACAACTTCCAAATATAGAGGGAGGAATAAACCTCCAAAAGGAAGATACAGTCCTCCAATATCAAGAGAAGCTTGACCTCTCCATCCTTGCCCCTTCCTTCCACCCAAGAATATACGAGAGATAATAAAACTTTACATTAAATCATCACCATCAATTAACCATCACATAGAACCTGATAATGCTTCCTGAGACTTCTTCAACTTCTGAAATTATTCACTTCTTATAATACTCTGATCCTGTATATAATATAAATCAATTTATTCTATGAAATTCCACAAATTTTCACTCCTTGAATCCTTCCCAAAAAGAAGTCATAGAGAAAATGGTAGACCTTATTCAATTCTGGTTTATTCAGGAGAGAAAACTTGTACAGAATGCTCCGTGCTCAATATTTAACATCAGATTTTGAAATTCATACACAAGAAAATACAGCCTGTATGCTCTCCAATGAAATTGTTCTCACTTCATTTGGATTTTCTAAGAATAAGTTATGATTTTTTTATCTGGAACACTTGTTTATGACTAGTTTCAGGACTAGTCAAAAACCCTATCTTCCACAGAGTGTATCTCCAAAATTATAGTGAATAAAGAGATGGATTTTTTACCATGGGTACCTAGACATGTCTTCTCAATACCATACCAATTTCACCATTTGAATAATTCTAGAAAAAAAATTATAGTGAAAATGGTAAGATGACTTGTAAATAACATACCTTAGAACACACCACCAAAATACTTCATCCTCCCTTCAAATCTAGCCTTCTTTACTTCAGATTTCCTCTGAAATTCGACTTATATCTTCTTGTTCATTAACAAACGTGTGTGTGTTTTAAAATGAATGTATAATGATATGTATTTATACCCTTTATGTCACTTCCTTTTAACATTAGGGCCGACCTGTACTTCCTTCTTCAATTCACTTTGTCATCTTAAAAATTTAATTTTTCCTCAACCATGAGGATCCATGTGATGTTCCACCTACCACCAGAAACAACATTATGTATACTATACATCCATGGGTGTTGTATATGCATGTGCATTGTATTTCATGTCCAAATACCTTCATCAATCTTGCAGTCCAAAACCAATTAATAGGGTTGACATCAATGACAACAACCAATCTTGCAACAATCTTTGCATTTTTTATTGATGGCAACACTCATTCTCTCACTGTCATCATGATCCGAATTTCTCTCCCCCTTTGACATCAATGGAAAAGGGTAGGGTTACTCCCCCCAATTTCAATGGCATAAGGTGATATTCTTCTTTGGGGTTGCTCCCCCTGAACTTGTGGCACTCAATAATACTTCATCCTTATTTTTGGTCTTTGGGAAATTGTCTTCCTTGGAATCCTTTTGTGTGGCTTCTGTCTTCTCTCTCTTCTTCATGTCTAGGATGTATATGTTGTTCAGTCTTTTGTTGCAGTTGCAACCAATCTTCCTAAGTTATTTTCTCTGATTTACATTTTTGTGAGTCAAACGTAAGCATGTATCCTTGGTCACATATTTTGTTGACACTGAGGAGATTATGCTTCAAATCTTCAACCAATAGGAATTTTCCTTCTTTTACATTTTTACTTCCAATCTTTACAGTTCCTTTTCCAAGTATTTTGGTAGATGCGTCATCTCCAAATGCAACATTTCAACCCTTTTTCTTCAAGATGAAAAATTTTCTTTGATATCCAGTCATATGAGATGAGCACCCATTGTTTATGAACTATTCATCTTATTCTTCACATTGTTTAGCAACCAATGTTATTCGACAATTTTCATTGTGTGGAATTTCTTTCCTTTTCCATGTTGTAGTTGGTATAGGGACATTTGGCATATGATTATCTTCCTTCATCTCTCTTCAATATCGTTCTTTGTGACCAATATTATTCCACTTGTAACATACAATATTTTAATCCATTAATGGGTCAAATGGATTATAATTTATGTTGGCAGGTCTATGAACATTCCCATATCTACTATTTGCACCATTCATGTATATTGTGTAGTTATTCCTTTCATTGATTCTATAATTGATTGCCTTGTATCCAAAATTTCCACAAGTATAACAATGTCCAAGAAAGAAATTTTGATACCTAGGAGTAAGTAATCTTCTTTGTGGTGTGGTCCATCTGGGTTCATGATCTATTCTTATGTAGTTTCCTTCATAATGATTGCTTTCATACCTGATGGGAGAGGATCTTCTTGATGTCTCATTCCTTCTGAATTCTAGTCTTCAATCTTGTTGTTCAACTTGTTCTGGAGTGTTGGTTTCATCATTTTCATCTTCCTTCTCTTGTTTTGTTGTCTTCAAACTATCATTGTATCCTAGTCTCGTCTTGTCGTTTGGAGATCTTTGACTGCTAAGGATCTCATCTAATTTTTCAGTGTTTTTTTCCAACTTCTTCAACTTTTCTATTGTCAATAGTAGCTCCCCTTTTGTGTGATCCAATTCTTCTCTCAATTTCTCATAATCTTCTAATTGTTCCTTCAGGCTATCAATGGTCTTTTTGATCTTGTAATTCTCTTCTTCACAACTACTCAATTCACCTTTTAGTATTATATTTGTGTTTCTAAGATTGTTATTTTCAGTTTCAACATGCTTCAACTTTTCAATATTCTCATCTTCTTGTTCACTCTCTGCATTGTCTTTGTATCCCCAAAAGGAATCAAGGTTGGTTTCTTCATCTAAATCTTCTTTGGAAATGGTTTCTTCTTCTTTAGAACTCTTGTGATCATCATCCTGGGTTTCTTGGGTTATGAAGAGGACTTCTCCTCCATCAATATATTCCTCATCAATCTCATCTGAGGAGATGTCATCATCCTTGGAGTAGAATCTTTTTTTATTGTTGAGACTTCTCTTTTTATAGTAGTAGTTTTCAACAATATGTCATATTCTACCATAGTTAAAGAATTTGAGAGGAGGCTTACCTTTGTATTTTCCACTTCCCTTCTGGAACCTTCTTACGAAATTTGTTATTTCTTCATCAAGGTCGTTATCCTTGTATTTTGTCTTCTTTATGGCTTTAAAGGTTGCTTCATTTTTTGGCTAGTCACTTTCTGTACATGTTCTCATTTCATATTCTATAAGAGACCCATGTAATTCATCCATTTTCATTTTGGTCAAGTCCCTAATTTTTTCAATGGCGAAGACCTTAACATCATACTTCAAGAGAAGTGATATCAACACTTTTTGTACAACCAAGGATTCATCGAGATCTTCACCTAATCCTCTTATAGCATTAACAACTTCATCAACTCTAAGAAAATAGGTTGCAATATCTTCCTTTTCATTCACCTTCAAATTTTCAAATTATTCTCTATGTCGTTGAAGCTTGACCTCCTTAACTTTTGGATCACCTTCATAGATACTGTTGAGTTTGTCCCATAACTCTTTAGCAGTGTTGCAACCCATCACTTTGCTAGAAATGGTTGGTGCCAATGCTCCTAGAATAACATGTCTGTATTTTTAATTACAACTCATAAGATTCTTCTCATTTGGATTGGTTGGACATTATTTGGGATTACATAGCCATTTACAAATGAATACAAAATGTCTACTCCCAAAGCTGTTAAGTAAGTTTTCACTCTATCACTCCAATATGCATAATGTCTTCCATCAAATATTTGAATTCCATATGAAATGTGCTCATGGTCATCCATCTCTGCTTAGGATTTTCCTTCTAGTGGTTAAATTGTTCTGAAGGCAACCTGCTCTGATACCAATTGTTGATACTGAGAGGGGGGTGAATCAATATTAAGTACAATTTTAAAAACATTTTCAACTTATACTTAAACCATATTATATATTCAATTATACCCAATGAGTAATGAACAATAGTAGAACAGTTACACCAATACACCAGAATACACCATGCACAATATATGAGAAATCACCAATAGTTATTATTCAAGGGAAGTAATGACTTCCAAAGGTAGCTACACCTTCCAAATATAAAGAGAGGGATAAACCTCCAAAAGGAAGATACAATCCTCCAATATGAAAAGAGGTTTGACCTCTCAATCCTTACCCCTTCCTTCTGCCCAAGAATATATGAGAGATAATAAAACTTTACATTAAATCATCACCATCAACTAACCATCACATAGAATCTGATAATGCTTCCTTAGACTTCTTCAACTTCTTCAATTCTTCACTTCTTAGAATACTTTGATCCTGTAAATAATATAACTCAATGTATTCTCTAAAATTCCTCCAATTTTCACTCCTTGAATCCTCCCCAAAAACAAGTCATAGAGAAAATGGTAGACCTTATTCAATTATGGTTTATTCAGGAGAGTGAACTTGTACATAATGCTCTGTGGTCAATATTTAACAACAGATTATGAAATTATCACACACAAAACTATAGATTGTACTCTTTCCAATGAAATTGGTCTCACTTCATTTGGATTCTCTATGAATAAGTTATGATTGTTTTACCTGGGACACATGTTTATGACTAGCTTCAAGACTAGTCAAAAACCCTATCTTCCACAGGGTGTATCTCCAAAATTATAGCGAGTAAAGAGATGAAATTTTTACCACGGGTACCTAGACATGTATTCTCAATACCATACCAATTTCACCATCTAAATCATTCTAAAAAACAAATTATAGCGAAAACGGTAAGATGACTTGTAAATAACATACCTTAGAACACATCACCAAAAGACTTCATCGTCCCTTGAAATCTGACCTTCTTTGCTTCAGATTTCCTTTGAAATTCGACTTATATCTTCTTGTTCATTAACAAACTTGAGTGTGTTTTAAAATGAATGTATAATTATATGTATTTATACCCTTTATGTCACTTCCTTTTAACATTAGGGTCGACCTAACACTTTCTTATTTTGTAATTATTTTCTTTAATTATCTTCAGGGTCGATCTGTACTTCCTTCTTCAATTCACTTTGTCATCTTCAAAAATTCATTTCTCCTCAACCATGAGGATCCATGTGATGTTCCACCTACCACCGAAAACAACATTATGTATACTATCCATCCATGAGTGTTGTATCTGCATGTGCACTATCCTTCATGTCCAAATAACTTCATCAATATTGCGGTCCAAAACCAATGACTAGGGTTGACATCAATGACAACAACCAATCTTCCAACACTGAGATTGTGAAGTTAAAAGAATAACGTGGTTTTAAGGACCTAAAGGAAACTTGAAAGTTAAATGAAAATAATTAAAAATAAATAAAGGGAAATGAAAAAAGAATACGTTTTGAGGAAAAATGAAAATAAAAAATAAAGTGAGCAAATTTATTTGAAAATCAATATTTTTAAAAATTAAATTTAATATTATTATAAAAATTTATAAATTTATAAATAAAATAAATGAAAAATGAGAAATAAACATTAGAGAAACTTAGAAATATATCAAAGAAAAGTAGAAAAAAAAATAGTGTTCTACACTCTAGTCTAGTGAATTTGACTTTCTTGTCCAGACTTCGACTACCATCTATTGTGACAACCAGAGTGTCATTCAAGTTTCGGATAACTCTATTTCCTTTAGTAAGATGAATCATGTTGAGCTCCATGCTCACTATTTGAGACAATTGGTTCATGAGAACATTGTCTCTCTTGTCTATTGCATAATAGATGACCAGGTAGTTGATATATTCATTAAACCATTATCTGAAGCTAGGTTTATCAAGCTCCAGACAATACTTTGACTTCATGAATCTATAATTATGGGGAGGTTTCTGTAAATTCTAACCTTGTACAATGTCTACTGTAAACATATATTCAGAAAAGAATAGAAAAGATACAATGGAAAATGCAAACATTACATAGAGATTTTTCCCCTGGAAACCCAAACCGGGAAAACCAACATATATTATATTCATACATTGTGTTACATTGTTTACAATAAAATAGATATATAGGAGCCAGCGGCATCCAAAACCCTAACCCAATGACCTGGATTAGTCTAAAACCCTAATTCCTTAACCGGAAATAGAAAACCATCGGCAAAAAACCATGTGCCGAAAAACCACCTAAATATCATGTGGTCCCGAAAATATGTCGTCCCAGTAATATGTCATCCCAGAAATATGCGGTACCAGAAATAAGAAAGTTCCTTTCATTAATAAATGAGTGCCATAAACATTTGGTAAAAGAAGAATGGATGAAAGGTATGCTGAATTGGGATCTGTTTACCCATCCTCATGCAAAAAGATTCTCCAAATCTGTCTCAAACAAAGAAAAATTGGCCTTATCAACAAATTGGCAAGCATATATGACCAAAAACAATGTTTGGATTTCCTTTTATGAATGGAAAACCCAACAACAAATTCTTGCTACCTTTCACAAAAAGTCAACAGCCCTAAAGTCTTCTTGTAAACCCGCTTTGCGCCCTCTCCCAGCCACTTTGATTTCTTGCCCTGTACAGACTATTTCCATCTCCGATTTAGGAAGAGAAATTGGAAATCTTAAGAAAGAAATCAAGGCACAAACAAAGAAAGAAGGTCAGGGTATAGGACATGAAAACAAGGTCGAGAGAATTCTCTCCATTCATCATAAAAAATTCCATGTCCTCTTAGATGTCAAGATCAAAGGGAAATTATTCAAACTCAAGACTTTGTTAGACACAGGATCTGACCTCAATATTTTGAATAAAGATATCATTCCTATCCAATTTTTTCATAAAACACAAATGAGTGCTATTGGATTAGGAAATGTACCAACTTAGATCTCCTATGATGTCCCTGAGGCAGTTCTATGTTTCAAACATCATTGCTTATCTTTGAAATTTCTTCTTACAAACATTCTGGTAGCCTGTATTCTCGGAACTCCTTTCTTTTCTGCCGTTGAACCTCATGGTTCTACAAAATTGTCAAATGGAACCTCTGGTTATTTTATCAGCATTCCTTCACCAACAAAAGGATCAAAAAATCTATTAAACTTCCTTTTGTATCTTCTCCTAGGATTTCTTCTCTGGTTTACACAGTCCAGAGTAAGACACTCAAGATAGAAGAATTGAAAAACAAACAGTCTGAGTTAAGAATTATTGATCAGCTCAACCAAAGTCAAATACAAAAAAAATTCTAAAGTTGAAGCAAGAATTTGAAGATTAAATATGCTCAGAAAATCCAACTGCTTTCTGGCATCATAAAAAACATGAAGTCGCACTTCCATATAAATATGTCTATGAAGGAAAACCTTGGAAAAGAAGAGCTATCCCAATGAATGTTGAATATCAAAGGTTATGTTCAGAAGAGATCAAAAGCTTACTTCATAAAGGGCTTATCAGGGAATCTATTACTCCATGGAATTGCTATGGATTCTATGTTAATAAACATTTTGAACAACTCAGAGGAATCCCCAGATTAGTGGTAAATTATAAACCAGTAAACAAAGTATTGGCTGATGATACCTATCATATTCCAAACAAAACAAGTTTGGTCACAAGGATTGCTGGAGCAAAGATTTTTTCTAAATTTGACCTAAAATTAGGATTCTGGCAAGTAGTAGTAAAAGAAGAAGACAAATTCAAAACAGCTTTTAGTGTTCCAGCAGGACATTATGAATGGAATGTCATGCTCTTTGGTTTGAAAAATGCCCCAACAAAATTTCAAAGAGTCATGGATGACACTCTGAAACCTTATTTCGATTGGCTTATTGTTTATATTGACGACATACTTGTATTTTCTTCCTCTATTGAACAACATTTCAAACACCTTAAGAAATTCATACAAGTTGTCAAAGAAGCAGGACTGGTTTTCTCAAAGAAGAAACTTGAACTGTTCAGAACTGAAGACAAGTATCTTGGCCATATCATTCAGAATGGTGAATTAACCCTGCAAACCCATGCCATTGAATTTGCTGATAAGTGTCCAGATAAAATTACTGACAAAGTCCAACTCCAAAGATTTCTTAGAAGCCTAAGTTATATTAGTCATTTTTATAAAGGATGTGCCCAAGATCGTAAATTATTGAATGACAGGTTAAAGAAAGACCTAATGCCATGCATAGAAGCACATTCACAAGCTATCAGAAATATTAAGTCCAAAGCAAAGACACTTCCATTGCTTTAAATTTCTGACGATGATCTTCCTAAAATTGTTGAAACAGACGCCGACAATTTTGGTTGGGGAGCCATCCTTAAACAAGTCAGAGAACAAGGAGGTAAGAAAAGAGAAGAAATAGTTCAGTTTTCTTCTGGACTCTGGACAGCTAGTGAAAAGAATTATTCTGCCCTAGACAAAGAAATAAAAGCAACTCTAAATGCCATTCATAAATTTGAAATATTTCTTATATATAAGAAATTTCTGCTAAGAACTGATGTTACAGCTATGAATAAAGTTCTTAACAAAGAAATAAGAACTCCCAGTGATGCAAAATTTGCTAGGTGGCAAGCCCTATTCAACAATTTTGATTTTTCTATAGAACATATTAAAGGCACCACAAATTGTATCCCAGACTTTTTAAGCAGAGAACACCTCCAGCAGGTCTCTATGATTATCTCTGTCCAATTGAGAAATGGATCCGAAGTCTTAACAACTATTCCAGATACATTGAGTTGGGAACAATACTCATCAAACTGGAAACCTCATTGGGAATTAAGAAGTACAAAATTGCTATCTCCCATAAACCAATTTCATTGTCCAGGATTGGTCCCAAAAGTATGCAACAGGCAAAGTTCTAATGTCCCGATTCTTGTCATTTCAAGAGGTTCACAAAAGGCTACTGAAGTACAAGATGCTCTCTCCAGTATTTTTCATGACATAGATCTCATTTGGGATATTAGGAATAACCAAGGTTTTAAACAACAATACTTTTGCCTCCAAAGACCTAGATTACTATGTCATTGGCCAGAAAGAAATCAAGCACTATACTTCCCTGGCAGTGACTATGATTATTCTCATTACAAAATGTTGTGGTGGGATTTCATACAACAAGAAGACTTCTTAACACTTGTCAAATTTGGAAATGTTAACACTGCCACAGCAGGAAGACCTCCAAGTTGGCTTGCAGATTGGTGGAAAGATTTTGGTCTCAATAAAAGTGCAATAGACCCAACAATTCTATCTTCTATATGCAACCTTTTATCTCCTCTGCAATATGTCCAAAGTCTTTTTCAGAATGGGCCAAATGATGGGGAAATTTTGTGTCATTTCATCTTCAACCGTCTTCAATGGGTGACCAAGGCTAAAACCAGTGTACAAATGATAAATGGCCAACCTTTTATCATTCGGAAAATCTACAGCAAAATGTGGGACACTCTCAAATATGAAGAAAGATTCCATACTCAATTGAGAATGGCTAGAGTCTTGCCTATTCATGTCTTACTCGCCGACAGTGGCGTCAGTCGATTTTCATGGATTTCCGTCATAAATCTCCACTTTGTAATATTTCAAATAAAAGTATCTTAGAAACCTAGAGCAGTTCTCTAGCTTTTGGCATGGTTTGACCTGCATTTCTAAGATTCCTTAGATACATGGAAAGTAGATTTGAAATTTGGTTGGAAGGTTCTTGCATGATCGTTCCGCCAAATCTTAAAAGTAGATTTGATTCCAAAGAGAATAGTAAAATGTCTTATCTAAGAAATGATTCTCTTCTCCGAAATTTTGTATATAAGGAGATGAGAGGTTCATTTGAAGGGAGTCAATTTGAGTTTGTAAGTCCGAGTCTTCTAAACTCCCTTTCTTCGAGCTTTGTGTCTTTCATATAGGTTGCTTTGATAAGCCTCCGTGATTCTGGCTCGACCAGCACGAACCTAAAGTGGCAGAAGCATTTAGTTTCAGTCTGTCTGTGTGTCTATTGTGAGAAAAGAGCAATCTGTGCTCAAAGTCTGTATATCTAGCCACTCTGGCTCTTTTAATATAAATCAGCTTCTGCATTTTATCTCTGAAAATTGGCTATTATCTTGTCTTTGTTTTATGCTCTATCTGTTTGCCTACTATTGCGATTGTCTGGAGTTCACTGGAGAGCTTTACGAAAGTTTACTGAGGAGATTACCGGAAGTTCACTTAGGTCCTGAATAGCATTTGTGGTAAGTCCCACTAGGCAGGTGGCCGCTAAGGGCAATTAGGCGTTGGGTTGTTTGAAGGTTCATGCTGGGATCTTTCTTGGGTTCACATAGGAGGTTTTATGGGTTCATGCTGAGATCGCAAAAGGAAGTAGTGGGCAAAGGAAGAACTCTGAGACAAGTTTTATTCAAGCTTCATTCTCCGCCGGAGGAAGCCTCTGAGTTACAAAGTGGTATAACAATCAATATTCATTCTAATGTACTATTCAATTTGAATTTGAACTACTTTCAAGTTCAACAATGTATATCCATTTTCATATAACATTCAATGCATGACAGCAAGTTGGTTATTTTGAATTAATTTCAAGTTCAACAAGGTATATCCATTATCATTTAACATTCAATGTAGAGTAGCAAGTAGTTATTTATGAAGTAGTTTAAAAGTTCTACTTTTTGGCTGTTTTCTGGCAACTTTTTCTATTTAATTTTGCTCGAAATTTCATGATGAATGATTGGATCTGTAGATTTGATTGGTTAAGTTTGTATAATCAGAATCAGGGGTTTTTTAGCAAACTGATATCTATTTATACATTCATAAATGCAATTTAAACAACAGAAAATAAAGATTTTGTCCAAATTCAGTATTCACGTAACATTCAATACTGTTTGCTGTTCGTCTACTTACCTTCACGCAACATTCAATACTGTTTACTGTTCGTCCACTGACCTCCACGAACATTCAATACTGCTACGCAGAGTGTAAATACATTGTGCACTCATTCAAAAGTCCAATTGCTTTTTCTGCCCATGTCCGGCAGTAGCCCATCTAGATGGACTCTAAGAGTAATGTCGTATTGTAGCTTAACGTACGAAAACAGAATGTCTACAGATGACTTTCACGAGTCTCAATAGCGAGTCAGCGACCAATCACCGTATACAACAAAAAAACTTTACTTACAAATAAAAAAAACTGTTGGAAAAGCCTTATTTTCCGGATGACAGAAATATAAAAATCAACGTTGGTAAGGACGTCGAGAGAATAATAGATTACATGTAGATTCTCCGATCGCATCACGTAGTCCACGTTATTAAAAAAAACAACTATTACAAATTCGATCGCAGGTTGCAGCAGCCTGCTTCTATATAATCTCATCCTCGCCGAGACTAATTTCCTGCAAACGAAAAACGCAGGAAAACGACTATGTAGTGGTCGCGGAAAGAGAGGATCTATAATGATGCAGTCACTCCTTACTGCAGAAATACAAGAGAATCCTGTGGCTATAAAGGCACAGTTTAACACAGCAACAACAACCATTATATACATCAAAGACAGAACTGAACTCAAATTTACTCGGATCCTTTTATTCCATTAAAAAAAACTCTAAGCGAAATGACTCAGAAAAACTTTCAGTCTTCAAACCAGGACACGCAGGTCCTAAGACATATTTACAAATTACATTTGCAACCTACAGCCACAAAACGGCATAAAACAGAAAAGAAAACAACCACAAAAAAGAAGAAGGGGGGCCTATCATTTCCCAGGCCCAGCCTTTTTAAAAGCCAGATCCACAAAAGACGCAGTCGTGTGCACTCAGGTTTATTTCCACTCGAAGTGCTCCCGCCAGTCATGGATTGAAACAACCGTTATGTTTTGAATCCTATGCTCTGCATCCTCCTCTTCTTTTAAAATTTCAAAGCCTCCTGGTTCCAGGTCCCCTGTTGTAACCTCTCGACTGTGCTTAAGTAAGTCTCCTTCTGTGATCCAAGAGTTGTAGGAATCAGACAGTCCTTCCCACTTAACTAGATATAACTTATAAGCCTGGGAGCGTGTAGTGGTTAGTTTCGTGTCTAACACACATTCAACTTTTTCTCTCTTCTTCTTGGGTAAAAGTTTGGTCTAGTCCCCCCCTCTTTCATGCTGATCATTAATTGATTGGTCTTCATTGGACTCTTTGCCTGATTCAACCGACAACGAATAAAGATCAGCCATGTTGAAAACATGACTGATGTCTAATTCTTCTGGTAGATCCATTAGGTAGGTGTTGTCATTTATCCTTCTCTTAATCTTGCAAGGACCAAATTTCCTAGGTTTCAATTTCTTGTAGGTCCCCTTGGGGTACATTTTTTTGCTCAAATGTACCATGACCATTTCTCCTTCCTGAAAGACCTTTCTTCTCCTATGTCGGTCAATATCTTCCTTGTACTGATGAGTCATTGACTGCAACTTCTGCTGAACCTATTGATGTATTCCTTGAATATTCTCCACAAAATCTGTAGCATCCCTGTTGAGATAGGGGTCTGTAGGCAAGTCCACTAGGTCAACAACCCCTTTCAGATTGGCTCCATAGACAATTTGAAACGCAGATTTGCCCATTGATCGATTGATGCTTGAATTATAGGCAAATTCTTCTTGTGGTAAGACCAAGTCCCACTAGCGAGGTTTGTCACCTACTAAACAACACAGTAAGTTTCCCAAGCTCCTATTGACGACCTCGGTTTGACCATCAGTCTGGGGATGGTAGGAAGAGATGAATTGCAATATGTTGTCCAATTTTCTCCACAATACTCTCCTGAAGTGGCCTAAGAATTTGGTGTCCTGATCACTCGTTATAGTTTTTGGAAGACCGTGTAAATGAACAATCTCCTTAAAAAACAGTTGTGCTATTTGACTAGCATCATTCATCTTTTTACATAGTAAGAAATGGGCCATCTTGGAAAACTTGTCCACCACTACAAACACTGAGTCATGACCCCTTTGGGTACGCGGCATTCCCAAAACAAAATCCATGGAAGTATCAGTCCATGGTTCCTTCGGGACAGGTAGAGGGATGTACATGCCTGTATTTTGTTGTCCGCCTTTCGCTATTTGGAAAACTCTACAAGCAACAACAAATTTGTTCATGTCCCTCCTAATATTAGGCCAAAAGAATTTTTCTCTTACTAGTTCGAAGGTTTTATCCCTTCCAAAGTGTCCAACCAACCCATTCGAGTGCATTTCTCTCACAAGTTTTTCTCGTCGGAATCCAAAGGGAATGCACAGTTGGGAACCTTTAAACAAAAAACCGTCTAACAAACAGAATTCCTTAATTGAAAGTGAATCATCATGTTCTTGCCCACTCATAATTGCGATAATTTGGTCAAAATATGGATCGCTGGAGTATTCTGTTTTCATTTCTTCAAATCCAATCAGTACATTACTCATTACTACCAGTAGGTGTCGCCTCCTACTCAAAGCATCTGCCACCACATTTTTTTTACCACTTCTATGTTGCACAACAAAAATGTAAGCCTGCAAGAAAGACGCCCATTTGGCATGTTTGTGGGACAACTTATTCTGGGAATTGATGTATTTCAGTGCTTGGTTATCATTCATCAGAATAAATTCTCTATGGAGGAGGTAATGTCTCCAGTATCTCAAGGCTTTGACTGCTGCATAGAACTCTTTATCATACGTGCTATATTTATGTTTAGATTCATTTAGTTTTTCACTGAAAAAAACTATAGGCTAGCCTTCTTGGCTTAAAACCCCTCCAATGGCAACCCCAGAAGCATCACATTCTACTCTAAAAAGTTTATCAAATTCTGGTAGGGTGAGAATAGGAGCCTCAATAACTCTTTCTTTGAGTTGGTCAAAGCTTACTGTCGCAGCCTTGGTCTAATTAAATATTTTTCCTCTGGTGCAGTCAGTCAAAGGAGCGCTTATACCACTGAAATTTCTAATGAACCTCTTATAAAAGTTTACTAGCCCATGAAAACTCTTCACTTCAGTAATATTTTGGGGGATTGGCCACTCAAGGATGGCCTTGACCTTTTCAAGATCCATGCTCAACCCATTTGTTGAAACTACACTACTCAAAAATATTAATTTATCCTTGCAGAACTCACTCTTCTTAGGGTTGATAAACAATCTCTCAGTTTGCAGGATGTCAAGTATTACTTTCAAATGCTCTATATGTTCCTCCATAGTCTTACTAAAAACTAGAATATCATCAAAATATATTATTATAAATTTCTCAATGTGTGATCTAAATACCTAGTTCATAGTTTGCATGAAGGTAGCCGGGGCATTAGATAGACCGAACGACATCACCACCCATTCGAATAAGCCATATTTTGTTTTGAAAGCAGTCTTCCACTCGTCTCCTTCCCTAATTCTGATTTGGTGGTATCCACTTCGGAGGTCAATTTTGGAGAAAACTTTGGCACCAGAAAAAGAATCTAGCAAGTCATCCATTCTTGCTAGTGGGTATCGGTACTTCACAGTAATCTTGTTAATAGCTCTAGAATCCATGCATAATCTCGATGTCTTCCCTCCCTTCTTGGGAGAAAGTAAGGCGTGGGTAGCACAGGGAGTCATGCTTTCTCGAATGAACCCTTTTTCTATCAATTCTGTTATCTGCCTCCTCATCTCCTCATCTTCGAAGGGAGTCATCTTGTAAGTTTCTTGGTTTGGAAGCTTGGCACCCGGAAGTAGGTCAATTTGATGTGTAATACCTCTTGTGGGAGGTAGACCCGCTGGTTTTTGCCGATGGTTTTCTATTTCCAGTTAAGGAATTAGGGTTTTGGAATAATCCAGGTCATTGGGTTAGGGTTTTGGATGTCGTTGGCTCCTATATGTATATTGTATTTTAAACAATCTAACACAATGAATAAATATAATATATGTTGGTTTTCACGGTTTGGGTTTCCAGGGGAAAAATCTCTATGTAATGTTTGTATTTGCCATTGTATATTTTCTGTTCTTTTATGAATATCTGTTTACAGTAGACATTGTAGAAGGTTAGAATTTACATCTGGTATCATAGATTTATTGGCTTTAGGGGGGTGCCTTTGTGGTCAAGGGTTTGTCTCGGGACTGTGATAAGCCTTGTTACAGTGGGAGATCTGCGGTATTGTTTGTCAGGTGAAAAGAAATGGAAAACAATTCGAAGATGGAGATCGAGAAGTTTAATGGGAAAAGCTTTGAGCTATGGAAGCTCAAGATGGAAGATTTTTTGGTGGACAGAGATCAGTGGATCGTGGTAGATCCAGGTACTGCACCTACAGGAACTTCTGTAGATGACTGGAAAATGATGGATCGGAAGGCAAAGAGCACAATATGACTGTGTCTCTCCGATTCAATATTACTGAATGTGTCAGAGGAAACTACAACCAAGGATTTATGGGAAAAGTTGGGGAAGTTGTATCAGTCTAAGTCCCTGGTAAATAAACTATTCCTGAGAAAGAAGTTGTATAACTTGAGGATGAGAGATGGAGAATTGGTGGCAGAGCATTTGAACGCCTTCAATATTGTGGTAAGTCAGTTAGTATCTGTTGAGATTAAAATTTCAGATGAAGATAAATGTATCATTTTGTTGTGTTATTTACCAGACTCGTGGGATAGTCTGGTTGTGGCCATAGGTAGTAATACAACTTCTTTGAAGTTTGAAGAAGTGGTCTCATCCTTGTTGTCGGAGGAGATGAGATGAAAGAATATGGAAGGACATAGCACAGATGCACTATTTGCAAGAGGACGTTCCTAGGAAAGAAATAGATCTAATTTCTCAAGTGGGAGATCTAAGTCTAAGGGTAGATCTAAATCTCTTGTAAAGTTTGTAAGGGTATGTTGGAGGTGTGGAAAAGAAGGGCACTACAAGAAGCAGTGTAGATCCAAAGTTGAGAAAAAGAAGGGATCTAAAGAATCTTCTTCTACAGAAGAAAATACCTCCAAGGAAGAAGGAGGGGATGTGT
>ML778211.1:587639-598710 GCA_009831015.1 Picea engelmannii
AGGTTATGTTGTGGCATCAAAGACTGGGGCATATCAGAGAGAAGGGTCTTCGACTACTACACGGTAAAGGTATGGTTGAAGGTATGTCTAACTGCTCTCTGGATTTTGATTTCTATGAACATTGTCTATATGGAAAGCAGAATTGGGTAAGATTCCCCTCTGGTGCAATGAGGGCAGAAGGAATTTTACAACTAGTTCATAGTGATTTTTTTTGGACCTGTGTTGATCCCATCATTTGGAAAATCTGTGTATTATGTCTCATTTATAGATGACTTCTTGAGAAAAACTTGGATATATTTCCTTAGGAAGAAATATGAAGTGTTTGACAGGTTTAAAGAGTTTAAGGCTCTTGTTGAGAATCAAACATAGAAAAGAATTAAGGTGTTGAGAATAGATAATGGCGAAGAGTTCTGCGGGAATGAATTCGAAGAATTCTGTAAGAAGTGTGGTATAGCAAGGCAGAAGACTACTCCATATACACCTCAGAAGAATGGAGTTGCAGAAAGGATGAACAGGACGCTGATGGAAAAAGCAAGGTGCATGCTCAGTGGTGTCAGGTTAGGGCAAGAATTTTGGGCAGAGGCAGTGGGTAGTGCATGTTATCTGGTAAACAAATCACCCTCATCAGCGTTGCGTGACAGGACTCCACAAGAGGTATAGACTGGTAAGGAACCTTCTCTCACACATCTTAAGGTATTTGGCTACGATGCATATGTTCAAGTTCCAAAGGAAAACAAGAGTAAGCTGGATAAGAAGGCTGAAAAATGTATTTTTATTGGATATAAAGATGGTCTCAAAGGTTATAATCTTTGGAACCCAGAAAAGAAGAAGGTAGTGTATAGCCAAGATGTGGTATTTAGAGAAATGAAGCATGTTATTAAACAGGAAGTCCTACCAAGTAAGGAAGAACCAGAGAAGATAGAGTTTGATTTATAGCATGTTGAAGCAGACTCTACAGAAGAACATGAATCAGAAGAAGAAGGTCTTCATACTCCAGTATTGAAGAGATCAGATCAAGAAAGAAGGCTACCGGAAAGGTATAGTCCATCTGATTTTCATTCAAATTTTGCTTTGTCTATTACTGATGATGATCCTAGAAATATCAAGGAGGCAGTGGATTCAAAGGATGGAAATCTCTGGAAAAGGGCCATGGAAGAAGAAATGGCATATTTGGATCATAATGAGTCTTGAGATCTAGTGGAGTTGCCAACTGGAAGAAATCCCATTGGCAAAAAATTGGTATTTAAAAAGAAGTTGAATGCAGAAGGAAAAGTGGAGAAATACAAATCTCGGTTAGTAGCAAAGGGTTATTCCCAGGTTGAGGGAATTGATTTTGGTGATATTTTTTCTCCTGTTGCCAAGTTAACCTCTATAAGATTTATGTTATCTATTGTTGTTGCATTTGATTTTGAAGTAGAATAGATGGATGTGAAGACAACATTCCTGCATGGGGATCTGGAAGAAGAAATCTTTATGAAAAAACCAGAAGGTTATGTTGTGAAAGGAAAGAAGGAGCTGGTATGCAAGCTGAAAAAGTCCTTGTATGGTTTAAAACAATCACCAAGGATGTGGTATCAAAAATTTGATACTTATATGCCAGGACTTGGCTTCACAAGAAGCAAAGAGGATCATTGTGTGTATTCTAAATTAATTGGTGATCATTTGATTATTTGGTCTTGTATGTGGATGACATGTTGCTGATAGGAAACAACAAGGATATTATCTAGGATGTGAAAACTCAGTTGTCCTATAAATTCGACATGAAGGATCTTGGTGCTTCAAATTTCATTTTGGGCATGGAAATTAAAATAGATCGAAAAGGGAGGAAACTCTGGTTAAATCAGAGAAAATATGTTGAGACAATATTGCATAGGTTTAATATGTAAGAACGTAAACCGGTCAAGGTTTCTATTCTTGTTAGTGTAAAGTTATCTGCGGATCACTGTCCCAAGACACATAAAGAAGAGGAGGACATGTCTCATGTTCCATATGCTAGTTCAATTGGAAGTTTGATGTATGCAATGGTCTGTACTAGACCGAACATTGCACATGCAATGGGATTTTTGAGCAGCTATATGTCAAAACCAGGGAAGGAGCATTGGACAACAGTAAAAAGGGTTTTCAAGTATTTGCATGGCACTACTAGCTATGGATTGTGCTACGAAGGAAGACCGGGATTGGACAGAGTGGTCTATATACATGGCTTTGTGGATGCAGACTGGGATGGAGAATTGGATCGTAGGAGATCTACAAGCGGGTATGTGTTTAACATGTTTGGAGGAGCAATAAGTTGGATGAGCAAAAGACAGGTTGTAGTGGCACTTTCAACTACAGAATCTGAATACATGGCAACCAATCATGAAAGTAAGGAAGCAATATGGTTACAAATATGTTGTTCAAGTATTGGGTTGGTACAATGAGCTATAAGGATAGAGTGTGACAGTCAGAGGGCATTTTTTCTAGCGAAGAACCCTGCTTATCATTCAAAGACAAAGCACATTGATGTTCAATATCACTTTGTGAGAGACATGATTGAAGAAAAGAAAGTATCACTGATGAAGGTGGACACTTTGAAGAATGTTGCAGACTCATTAACAAAATCTGTGAGCATTGAGACGTTCTCTTGGTGTAGAGGATCCATGGGCATTGTTGCCCTGTATTTTTGACTATGTAACCCTGTAACCCCCTGTATACAAAGAAAACAACATGTGGGATAATGTTGGGTACGGGTTATATTCTTTGCATGAGTAGTGGTGTCTGAGCGTATGTGTAGGGGGGTTAGAGGGGGGTGTAGGGGAAGCACCCCCAGAAAAAAATTTCTACCTCGAGAAACGTGTCATGTATTTAGGTGGTTTTTTCGGCACATTGTTTTTATCGATGGTTTTCTATTTCCAATTAAGGAATTAGGGTTTTGGACTAATCCAGGTCATTGGGTTATGGTTTTGGATGTCGCTGGCTCCTATATGTATATTGTATTGTAAACAATGTAACATAGTGAATAAATATAATATATGCTAGTTTTCCCGATTTGGGTTTCCAGGGGAAAAAACTCTGTGTGATGTTTGTATTTGCCATTGTATATTTTCTGTTCTTTTCTGAATATTTGTTTACAGTAGACATTGTACAAGGTTAGAATTTACATACCAACACACTATGATCTTTTTTTAGCCAAGAAATATTATAAGGATGAGGTTTAGGAATGTAGGTAAGTTGTAATTTTTGTACCATTTATGTACTTACTAGATTGTCAGTGGATCCTCCATCTACAATTACCTTCCAGACCTTGTCCCTGCACTTACACTTGGTATGAAACACACTTTTCCTCCTCCAATCCACTTCAGGGGTGACTTTGTTACCAGATATCAAGGTCCTCCTTCACATTAGATTTTTACCTTTCTCTGCCTCAACTTCTTCTGGAAGGAGTTTTGTTCCCTCTTCTTCTTGAGTCATCATCACCCTTTTTGGGTTTTGTGGGAAATATGTTTCCTTATGGGGGCCGTTGCATATAAAACACTTCAAGGGCCTCCAACTCTCAGCAAAATCCCACCCCCTTCCCATCTTCCAAGGGGTCTCTCTACCTTGGAAGTCAGGATTCAACTCACTACTGGATTCTTCTTCGCTTGTCGGTTTAGAGGAACTTCCTCTACCCTTATTCATATTACTACCCCCTCGCTTGATAGCTGCCTTGTTCCACCTATTCAATTTTTCTCCAGCCTTTAATGCTAACTGATATGCTTCATCCACAGAGCTCACCTTGATCAAGGCTAATTCATCTTGGAGCTTAAACCTAAGAGCATTGACATACCTAGCCGCTGCATGTTCATCATCTTCTTATAAATCAATTATAATTTGCAACTTCAAAAATTCTTCTGTAAATG
The DNA here is from genome assembly GCA_009831015.1 of Picea engelmannii. Taxonomy (NCBI): domain Eukaryota; kingdom Viridiplantae; phylum Streptophyta; class Pinopsida; order Pinales; family Pinaceae; genus Picea; species Picea engelmannii. The sequence goes on from ML778211.1 coordinate 591,518, forward strand.
AAGCTATGGATAAGTCCTTTTGTCTTAAATTTTGGTAGTCTCTGAAAAGCCTCTGTTGATAGTCGAAAGGCAAGAACTTAACTTTCAGAAGTTTCAACATCTTCGGCCACAACTTGATCTTCTCTTTTCCTTGTCTCTTTCTAAGGTTTTGGAGATTCTCCCACCATAGAGAAGCATGCGACTACATTTTGGATGCCGCTATTTTAGGCCTTCGTGGATCAATCTCCTTGATCCCTTCTATATCGAATTACTTCTCCAACTCTTGAATCCAATCCATTAATAATTCTGGATTCAGTTCACCTTTGAAATCAGGGACCTCGACTTTAGCCTTGGTCCCTTGTTTGGTTATTGCCTCAATAAGCCTCTCCATGGGGTCTACAACTCTGACCCAACCTCGTGGAACCTCCATTTCTTCCTCGGATTCTTCATAGGGAAATCTGGATTCAATGGCCTCTAATCTTCAGAGTAGTTCCTCGTCAAGGGTTACTCTCTGTCTGGCATTTCTCCTACCTCTCCTTCCCCAGTTCATATGGGCACCCCTCTAAGCCATCGTTGTGCTCTGATACCAATGTGATGCAGTCACTCCTTACTACAGAAATACACGAGAATCCTGTGGCTACAAAGGCACAATTTAACACAACAACAACAACAAGTCTATACATCAAAGACAGAACTCAACTCAAACTTACTCCGATCCTTTTATTCAATTAATAAAAACTCTAAGAGAAGCGACTCAGAAAAGCTTTTAGTCTTCAAAACAGGACACAGAGGTCCTCAGACATATTCACGAATTACATTTGCAACCTACAACCACAAAACGACATAAAACAGAAAAAAAAAAAACAACCAGAAAAAAAAGGGGCCCTGTCATTTCCCAGGCCCAGCCTTTTTAAAAGCCAGATCCACAAAAGATGCAGTCGTGTACAATCAGCTTTATTTCCACTCGGAGTTCTCCCGCTAGTCACGGATTGAAACAACCGTTATGTTTCAAATCCTATGCTCCGCATCATATAAGGTGCTAGTTGAGAGATTCGTTGATCAATCATGTCATACATCATGGGTACATCTCTTAATAGTTTCTCTTCAAAAGAGAATGATGATGGTCTTAATTTGGGGTCTTGGACTGGTAGTGAAGACAGGATTTTGAAGGAATACATTAAAACTCACGAAGTTGGTGAATGGAGATCTCTTCCAAAGAAAGCAGGTGAACTTCATCTTTATAACTAGTTTAGATTTACATTAATTTAGGATTTATCATCTATTTAGATGGATAAAATAGATAAATAAAATTTCTGTCATTTAAAATGGATTCAAATTAATTACAATTTCACTCAATTCAATAGAGCTTATATGTAGAATTTTCGATGTTTTTATAATACTCTTTACGTATAAATATTTACATAAACATATTTATTAGTTCACGGATCCGATCAATTTCTAGTTCAAGTTTAGTGGTGTAGTGTACCTTTTTGCTTACCCAGAGCTTATAACGCACTAAGTAACAATCTGTACATGCACTTCTCCATAATTCGTACATACATTATATAGTCACATGCATTCAAGTAATGAAATACATTTAACTCAAAGTAAAAACATATAATTTTACTGCTACGATTAACAATCCATAGCATTTAACAGTAATTCATATACACAGTGGAAATCATGATAATTTATGTTGCACAGTCATGCAAAATGGAATAAGAACATAGTTAGATACTTATCTTGTAACAGTGGTGAAATCCACCAACCAAGTGCAGGCCTTCCACGAACCTCCCAGCCTTAGACCACACTGCTCATCATCTCAACAATGGATCACCCCCGAGCTGGGACCGAGCTCCACCCCAAGACAAGGAATCCTAGGCTAGGCTGAGGTTACAGGGAAGCAACACAGAAATATCTGGAAGGATTCTTCCCAAAGATGTCATCTTACGCCCACTACTACCAGACTCTCATTCCCCACATGCATGTTCCGCCCGGGAGTATACACCTTCACACGCATAGTCCATTGGTTCTAACCTCCTCTCTGGGTGTCGGCAATAGGCCGGATCAGGAAGTCTCAGAGTCTGAAGCTGGTGCTAGACACTCTCTGGAAGAAACCGCTTCCCAACAAACTCTTTCACCTGGAAAGAGTTTCTCACAGGCCTGACAACCTACTTCTTCCAGCCACATTCACCTCCCTCACCAGAAGAGAGGTCATACACAAGCTCAACACAAGCTTACTCTAGTCAGTATGCTACGCGCAGTCTAGCACTACGTGGCCGCAAAAGCCAATTGGGAAAAATGAACACGCACTTCCCCAACGAGTTTTACAATCATAGGATCGTATCACGTTTTTTTTTTCCGGAATGGTATGAGGGTAATCTTGCAGAGGTCGGACTGGTTCATGCTCAGACGATCGGGTAGAATGGAGAAGATCCCCCTCCCACGGTTCATCTTGCCTATTTTATTTGCATGCACTAGGGTTGACACTTGTCACCCTGGGAAATGCATGTGTCCCCCTAACATGCATCCCTTTTGCACGTTTTCCCTTGCTAGGAACTTAGGATAAAATAAAATACACATGTCCTTGGGAAATAAAATTAAAATATTATTCCCAGGCTTAAGCCCCCTAGGCTTAGCCCCTGGTCTCAACACTTAGCTCCTTTTTCCCATCTTCCAGCCCCTAATCCCTTGCCCACTCTGTGGGTGCTCAGTCCCCCTTCACTCATTCATCGTGGTCGGTCTGCACCTGGCAGTGTTTATATTTTATTAATCATTCTGCATACATACAAGTACATCAACAGGCTCCTGGCCTTCAACACTTAGGCTCCATGGCCTAACAAACACAGAAGCCTACCAACTTATACAAAACATGGCTCACCAGTCTATAGAAATGTTTACAATTCATTTCATATATCACGATTTGCAATGAGGTTCGGCCTTAGGGACACTACAATCCATCTCCCCTTATTTTTTCACTGTCCTTAGTCCAACTTACACTGTCTCTGCAAGTCTTTCAAAATTTTCAAAAAGATGCGGGTACTCTGCCCACATTTCTTCTTCATTCTCCCATGTCATGTCTTCAGGACTGTACCAGGCCCACTGGACCTTTACAAGTCCTATAGCTCGATTCTGGAGCTGTTTGTTTTTCCTGTCCAATATGTGCACAAGATGCACTTGCAGGACACCTTCTGGTTTTACCTGAATCACAATCCAATCGATAACATGATTAGCATCAGGTACATATTTCTTAAGCAGTGAAACATGAAACACATTATGTGCATTCATAGATGCAGGCAATGCAAGCATGTATGCAACTGGCCCAATCCTTTCCAGGATCTCAAATGGCCCACAAAATCTTGCTGCCAACTTGGCGCAACTTCTCAGCTTCAGGGAACTCCTGTTAGTTTTCACTTTCAGGAAAACATGGTCACCCACTTTGAATTCTCTATGGGTTCTGTTACTATCAGCGTAACTTTTCTGCCTGTCCTGGGTAGCTTTCAGATTCTGTTTGATTTTTATCATTTGATCTTCCATCTCTTTGAGTAGTTCAGGTCCAACTACTACTCTTTCATCTAGATTATCCCAGCTCACTGGAGTGTTTCACTTTCTTCCATAAAGTGCTTCGAATGGGCTCATCTTCAGAGATGTATGATACCCATTATTGTAGGTGAATTCTATCAAATGCAGGTAGTCTTCTCACCTTGATGGTTTATCCATCACATACATTCTCAGCATGTCTTCTATTACTCTATTTACTCTCTCTGTCTGTCCATCAGACTCAGGATGATATGCTGTACTAAAGTTCAGATTCGTTCTGAATCCTTTGAACAGTCCTTTCCAAAAATTCGAAGTGAATTTTGGGTCCCTATCAGACACAATTGTCTTAGGAATTCCATGCAAGCGTGCAACTTCCTTTAAAAGGATATCAACAACATCTCTTGCTCTGTGGGTGGTTTTCAGCGGAATAAAATGGGCAGCTTTAGTAAGCTTGTCCACCACCACCATGATTGAATCATGTTGCTTGCTTGTTCTGGGCAATCCTGTGATAAAATCCATTGTTACCATGTCCCATTTCCATTCAAGAATAGGTAAAGGCTGCAACAACCCTGCTGGGTGCCTATGCTCAGTCTTAACCTTTTGTCACTCCATACATCTGGCAATGTATTCAACAATTTCTTTCTTCAAACCCGACCAAAAATAATGGCTTTTGACTGCTGCCACAGTCTTTTGATATCCAGGATGTCCAACATAAGTCACGTTATGCATCTATTTTAGAATTGCCATCTTCAATTCTCAGACATTGGGTACATATACTCTGTTCTTATGCAGAAGTAAACCATCAGTTCCCAAGGTGTAAATTTCCTGGGTTTGTGGTCTCTCACGCTGTTGTAGCTTTGCTACAAGATTTTTGTACTGCAAATCGGCATTGGCAGCTTCTAAAATTCTGTCTTTCATCTCAGTCTGGTACATGCTAATGGCTGTAGCATGTAATTCGTGCACTTTTCTGCTGAGTGCATCAGCCACCTTATTTTCTTTCCCTTTGATATACTTGATATCAAAGTCATATTCACACAGAAATTCCAACCATCTAATTTGCCTGGCATTTAAGGTTGGTTGATCAAATAAATATTTCAGATTGTTATGATCTGTTCTCAACTCAAATCTCTTGCCCATGAGGTAATGTCTCCATTTCCTCAAGGCGTGGACAATTGTTTCCAGCTCTAAATCAGGAGTGGCATAATTATTCTCATGCTCCTTCAACTTTCGGGATTCATAACACACTACAAATCCTTCTTGGTTGAGAACTCCTCATAGCCCCTCCTTACATGCATCTGTGCAAACTACGTAATCCTTGTTTGGATCTGCAATCTTCAGGATTGGAGCACTAGTTAGCAGCTGCTTCAATTGCTGGAAACTACTCTCACATTCTTCAGTCCACTGGAACCTCTTTCCCTTCCTTTGCAAGGAAGTGATACAATGGGCTATCCTTTGATAATCCGGCTATAAACCTCCTATAGTAGCCTGCCAGACCCATAAAAGATATAACTTCTGTCACATTCCTTGGTGCTGGCCATTCTTGAATGGTATGTACCTTTTCAAGATCCACAGCGATCCCTTCTTCAGATATTATATGCCCCAAGTAATGGATCTGCCTTTGGTAAAAGGAGCACTTGCTTAGTTTTGTGTACAGTTGGTGTTCTCTCAACACCTGTAGCACCATTCTCAGGTGTTGTTCATGTTATTCCTCTGTCTTGGAATACACCAAGATATCGTCCAAGAAGACTATGACAAACTTGTCCAGATAATTTCCGAACACTCCATTCATTAAGCACATAAAGACAGCAGGCGCGTTGGACAATACAAACGGCACCACTGTAAACTCATAATGACCGTACCTTGTTCTGAAGGCGGTCTTGCTGATGTCCTCATCCCTTATTCTCACTTGGTGATATCCAGATCGAAGATCTATTTTCAAAAATATTTTCACATCCTTCAACTGATCAAAAAGATCATCAATCCTCGGCAGAGGATACTTGTTCTTGACAGTGACCTTATTCAACTGCCGAAAGTCAATGCACAGCCTCAACGTCCCATCTTTCTTCTTCATGAATAGGACTGGGGCTCCCCACGGTGACACACTGGGATGAATGTATCCCTTCTTTAGTAGCTCTTCGAGTTGCAATTGCAACTCTTTCATCTCTGGTGTACTCATTCTTTAAGGAGCCTTCGAAATTGGAGCTGCTCCAGGCATTAGATTTATAGAAAAGTCGATGTCCCTCTTCGGAGGTAGTCCAGGTACCTCCTGAAATACATCCTGGAATTCTTTGAGCACCTTGTGGTTTTCCAAATTCGATACTACATCTTGGGATGCTTCTTCCACCCAGGCTGCAAATAATTGACAGCCTTTCCGGTAACATTTATTCAGCTGCATGGCTGAGATTTCTCTGACAGCCACGGCTCTGGGAATTCCTTGGACTATTACCTGATTTCCCTCTTCTTTCAGGCATGTGAACCTCTTGTTACGAAAATCCAGAAGGGCATGGTGCTGGTCCAACCAGTCCATCCCAATTAAGCAATCATATGAGCCTAAAGGCAGAATGTTCAATTCAGCCTTAGTGCTCATTCCTTTCATGTCCACCGAACAAGACTTAACCAATTCAGTGACCTTCCTCTTGGTCCCTCTGGCTAACTGCACTAACCAAGACTTCTCATGTTTTCTCTTCGTTAGATGCAAACTTTCCACCACTCTAGGATCTACATAACTATGGCTAGCCCCTGAATCAATTAGAATAACAAGTGGTCGGTTGTTAATCATACCTTCCACTTCAATCATGTGTGATTGAAATTTCGCTTGCTTGTTGTCCAGGGCTGCGTAGATCCTCGACATTCTGCTGCCCAAATCCTCCATTGTTTCAGCTTGCTGAACAGTATGTACAGTTCTTCCCTTACCATTTTTATGGGGACAATCTCTGTACTTGTGGTTTTCTTGACAGCCCCAACACTGAATGGGCATCAGTATTTTTCTTTGTGCTCCCTCTTCAGTCCTTCTTGGCTCTCTAAACGATGGTTTTTCCTGACGACTCTTTCGGAAAAAGGAAGGCTTGTCTCCCTTCTGCCTCTATTCTTTCTTAAACCTCTTCTGGTCATCCCAAGCCTTCTGAAAGGTAGGCTTTTCTCTCTACTGTTCATATAGTAATTTCTCCCTTCTTATGGTTTCTTCCATGGTCTTAGGATCATCATATTAAATCTTGTCACCAATGGAAGGTGGCATTCCACTCAGATACCTTTAAATTTTAACAGCCTCGTCTTTGATGAATGGAACATACTTCAGTACTTCCAGAAAACTTCGTTCATACTCATCAATGGTCATACTGCCCAACTTGAGTTCGAAGAACTCCTTCATCTTTCTGTCATAGTATCTTTTAGTCAGATATTTCTTCTCGAAATACTTCTTAAATTCCTTCCACGTGACCTCTTTCTCTCTGATGTGTTGTACCTGCACAAACTGATCCCACCACATGGATGCTTTTCCTTTCAGTTGGTACATTGCAATTCTTCCTTCTGCATGTGTAATGACCCTTTTCTTATTACTATGAATAATTTCATAAATAATCCTAAACATTAGCTAAATTATAATTAATTATGATATAACCTTAAATTGATTACAAGTTATTAATTAATTATTTTGATTATACTTAGCTGAAGTATGA
>ML778211.1:625323-655330 GCA_009831015.1 Picea engelmannii
GTATGCGACTTGACAACAAATATTTACCATCGGGCAATGTTCACCAATTTCGTATTTCAAATTAGCCGAAAGGACTACTGAATGCAATATTAACTGATATTTCAAATTACCTGAAAGGACTCTGGAATGTAATGTGATATTTGACAGATGGTCGTTGATAGCAGGGCGACTTGCTGGTCGAACAGATAATGAAATAAAGAATTACTGGAATACACACTTGATCAAGAGGGTCCAGATGGGTGAATTCGACCCCAAATTTCAGAAGCCCTTCAAAAGAAGGGGCATTCCTTCTTACTCTGATGAAGAAGTCAAAGCTGATAAAGATAATTATATCTGTCAAAATATATCCGTGAAGACAACAGCAGTGAGATTTCGTGGAAGGGTAATGTTAGATGTCGGCAATCATGATAATTACGATCATGTACTGAACACCCATGATGGTATTAATCCAGAAGAAGGCTTGAAAGCAGCAGATGATAATGTTTCGGAAATAGATACCTCCAAAACATGGTGCCAATTACTGTTGGAAAATTGTATGGGAGATTATCCGTACGCTGATTTGGAGTTTATTAATGGCCTTCCAGCAAACGGCATTGCAGGAACAGATGAGCACCATCAATCCCTTTCCATCTCCCCCTGTCGAAGTAAAATATTGCATGAATATCAATCTTCGCCTTTTTGTAATTTACTCGACCAGGCATTTCCTCATTCCGAGAATTTTAATTCGACGTATTTAGGGAGTTTGATTGAGTTGTGAGAACTATGATCCCTTTTCCCATACATTATATCAGATCATGGGAATATAAAAGGTACGCACGCCAGAAGCTGTCGATAGTGAATTTGGTGTCATCAAAAGCAACAATGAGAATATACATTCAGAAATACTGTGCACTCTGTCAATTCTAGTGTAGAGAATAATATTCCCATACCTAATCCATCCAACTGAACGACAAATGAAGCACTGTATTTGCCAGTAGTGTCTATGACTGCGGCGTTATCAATGGACTTTATTTTTTCTAAATTCATGGCATTCTCTTCGGTGTTATTGTACGGTTTTGTAAATATGAGTTTTTATGCGACTCATACGGACACGATATTAGAAAACAAAATAATTTATTAATGCTTTTTAAAATAATTTAATTTATTATGATGTTGTCTAAATATTTGACTTTTTGAATTTTTTTAAGGGAATTTAATGAAATTGATATTGGTGAGATTATCATTTTTTGTTGTTTAAATCACATTTTTGAATGTATATATGGATTCAGTACCAATCACTCAAATCAGTACCATTTTTGAAAAACTTCAGGGCACTTGGATTATATAGACTCAATCACTCAAATCTGGAGTTCCAACAATTTTTGGCATAATTTTAGCTAAAATTGATTAGAAAATATCTCTGCAAAAACACCAAATGATGATCTCACCAAAATCAGTTTCTCAGCTCAAAACATTCAAAAAGTCTAACATTTAGACTACCCTATTTATTAATGCCCAAGTTAACTATAATAAAGATAATAAATATTGGATTAGTTATGTTGGAATAATACTCACAACCAAGATGAAAATAATAAAAATAGTTTTAAGAAATTTGTTAAGAAAGAAATAGGTAAAAGTAATATTATTTTAGTGGACAATCCTCCCACCCATGAGGACCACCATCTTCATAATAATTTTCTTAACAAATTTATTAAAAGATCTTTTTTACTTTATTACTCTTTCACAACTTTCTCTTCTTCTCTCCACATATTAGCTTCTTACCCTATAAATCTATTTTTTCACATATTCTTTTAGTATTATTGAGTTTATATTGTCCTTGATTATGGGTGGATTGTCCACTCTAAACTTTGTATGTTTTAAAATTATCTAGACATTGATCTCTACAAAGTTTTAGGACAATTTATTCTAATAATAAATTTATGAAAGGAAGGTGTGGAATACATAAATCCTAAACTATTCAATGAGAGCATAATATGTAGTTATTAAATAAACTTAGTTGGAGTCATAAACAACATACAAACATACAATTATTAAACAACAATTTTTTTGGGAAAACTCTTTGGAGAGAAAAGTCCACTAGTCTAAAGCACACTCCATATATTATTTAAAAACTAAATAGTTGTAATACATTGCAGAGTCTCGGTGCTCACAACAAGAGTGTTCAATAGTAACATAAGGACTCGAGAGGAATTTAAATAGCATAATAGTGAGTTAAAATTCACACACAATTTTCCTCCAACCCTAGCACTCAATAAATATGCATAACAAAAAACAACATACTATTTATAGTTTTCAAATTATACATGAAGAAAACCACCAGAATTTAATGATACAACTATTGTTATTTAGCATTAATTATCCAACTAATGTTTCTTAGCTTTCATAAGTGTTAGTGATTTGCATTTATTCCTTGCTAGTGCTCAGGAGCTATTTGCTATGATTGTTGTGCATTTATTCCCTACCATAGCTCTACATTTATTCTCTGCTCCACTATAGGATTACAAGGTGTATGACTCACTTATCCCAACATTCTCCCACTTGTCATATACCTTGCAAGATTATAAGGGAGAATGCATCAAAGTGCGAGCTAGCTAATTGCTAGCGGCCATAATGAATATAGACTCACAACACCACTTGAATTTCTTTTGTTCACCAGTTTCATCAATATATATGCAATATTATACAAAGTGTCGACTTTCTCTAGTATCACCTTTCTATCATCTACCATGTCCCTGACAAAATGGTATTGGATATCTATTTGCTTTGTCTTCACATGAAAGGTTGGGTTCATAGAGAGATAAATGGAACGATTACTATCATATTGAACGATAATATCTATGTGACTTAGCCCTACTTATGAACACATTCCATAATCCAAATGGTCTCCTTATAGACATGTGTAGTTGCCATATAATTTGTCTCTATAGTGTACAAAGTGACCATAGTTTGTCAATTTTCCATTCAAATTATTTCTCAGCCAGACAATCGCAACATGTATTCTCTCATATATCTCCTTCTATATACATCCCCTATCCAATCAAAATCAACATAACCTTATATATCCACTAAGTGTGGGTCCCCTAAAACACCATTATGATAGTGAATGGAATTTTCATAAGTACCTTGCAAATACCTGAAGACCCTCTTGACTGCAACCTAATGTTCACATCCACGATTAACCATGAATTCACTCAAGAATCACAGTGCTTGAAAAACGTTTGGTCTAGTATATACCATAGAATACATCGAACTACCAACTACACTATCATAAGGACCATAATACATATCCTCCATATTTATAGGTGTTATTGGACACTGGTCAAATAAAATCTTAGTTCACTCACTAGTCTATTATCTGCCATTACAACACTCAATGGTCTATTATCTACCATGTAAAATCGTTGTATCACAAAGTTTACATACTTATTATGGCTCAATCAAATATTTTTATTTTCTCTATCTCTCATAATATCCATTCATAAGATATATTTTGTATCCTCCAAGTCCTTCATATCAAATTGTGTTGAAAGATGAGAGTTCAAATCGCAAACCACATCCTTACTATTACCAAATAATAACTCAGATTGATCTACATATAGAGTGATAGCAATGAAACAACCACCACTATATTTGTAATACACACAATGATCTAATTTAGATCTCAGAAATCTCAATCCCAATACAAAAGAATCAAACTTTTGATACCGCATTTTGGGAGATTTCTCAAGACATATGAGAAATACATCATATTTCTCAAGAAAGACTTTATGCAGCATAATAACATCATATTTGTAAGGACTTTATTAGAAACTATTGGATGATAATGCTACATTGATATAACACTTACATTTTGTGCTTAAAAATGATTAAATTGTTCTATTACTGATTCGCCCCCCCTCTTAGTAATCCAACAATTGGTATTAGAGCAAGTTCCTTCAGGAAATAGTTTAACCACTGGAAGGAGATCATGGATTATTCTGAGAATGGAGCACCAATGTTTAATGGTTAGAATGGTTTAAAGTATGAGATGTGGAGCAGAAGGACGAAAGTATTTTTATAGACACAATGGAATTATATTTGGTTATCAATTGTTATAGGATATGATAGTTCAAAAAGGAAAAATATTGAAACCAAGAAGGAATTGAAGAAGAATAAAAAAATAGCAATGGATTTCATCTGGGAAGGATTACCTAATCTAGTAAGCTAAAAGGTTGGTAAATGTTCATCGGCTAAATAACTTTGGGATAAGTTACATGACATATATTCTTCACCCATCGTAGATTTAGAAAATGCCAAAGAAGATGTAGATACATATCAAGAAAAATGATGTTCACCATGTCAAACAGATTCAGAAGATGAAGCATACATAATCACCAGAGGTATGTTGCTTTTATTTAATTGTGAAAAAGACGGACATCTTGAAATAGAATGCCATGAAGGAAATGAGACAGGAAAACTAATTGAAATGGACGACAATTATGAAGCAGAATTGATTAGTGCTTTAAATGAACTAAGAGAATAAAATAAGTCACTCAAGAAAGAATTGATGAAGCAAAAGGAAAGTGTTCACATTTTTGAAGAATCCCAACAAGTCATCGAGAACTTAAGAACTCATCTAGAAAAATCCAGAAAGATAGAAGAAAATCTTGAATATCAATAGAAATATTTAGAAGCCAACATAGCAACACAAAGGGAAGAAGCGGAAATGAGAGAGAAGATATTGACAGATTGTAATAAACCCCAAAATCGCCATAAAAAAAAATAAATAAATAAATAAAATAAAATTCTAAGGGGCCATAAATTGTAAACTTATAAGAGATAGATTTATAATGAGGAGGAATATCCTTCCCGGTACTTGTGATTCTTATGAATCAATTTTCTTTTCCTAACAATTACAGAACCAAATTCGGGTGTTTACTCTTCAATCCTTCTTAAGTCCTACTAGTGCTTTTGTAGGTGGTTAAGTGTTTTAAAAGTTGTAATGGTAGGGGAATGGACATAGGCTTAGGGCTTAGGTTTCTAGCCCCTCCTTAAAACCATACTCCATTCGCACGTAGATCTAACTTCAATAACTTGACATAACTTTTATAACCATAGCACATTCATCGAACTGATTGTTTTATTGTCGAATTTAATTTTTTTGGGCTGTTGAAAAGGATGCCACGGGATTGATAACTTACTCATTAATATTTCATTTTGATTGAGGGTCTCCCTTCACCACGTAGTCCATTAACTTACTATTTTGGAGATGAGCCCCGAGCTGGAAATTTAAGCGAACTTTACCAGACTTATCTAGTTTGTGTCCGATGTTTAGCTAGTCTAGTATTGACTAGAGGTTAATAAATACGAACAAAGGTTCTGGACAAACCCAAGCCGACCCTCATAAATGTCACTAGAGATGTTGATAACTGGGATTAAACTTCTCTTCCTGACCATTAAAGAAGGTGGGTGAGGGATGAGGGTCACTCTGTACCTTTCTTCAATCCCAGTATGCCAACTCGCTCAAAGCACATGCCACACTTCCTGTCATATCCACTACATTCAATGTGCCTAGTTTTTTGGGTTTAGGGCAATAGCCATTGCTCATTACACACTGTTCAGCCTGGTTCGCAGAGGGTTTAGTGTTACCATAATGTTTCTTTATGTTTTCCTTCGCAAGGGTCTAGATAAGTAGCGCTTTCTGACTGTAATGCTATCGGTAAGTGACAGTCTTAACTTTCTTTTCATTTGAAAAATGTTTCACGCTATCATCCTTTCTGTTATAGTTTTATTTTGACTGTTCTCTTACTTTCTCTTACATGCGTTTTTGCGTGAGGGGGTAATCTTCCCATAGGCCCTTATCGCCTTCTTCCACCCGCGATGTTTTTTTCCCCTTTGATACCTTAGTTGTTCTTATTTTTTATTTTTTTTAATCGCATACATAGACAGGGTTTTTTTTTTCTTCACTCCTTATTCTTGTTCCCAAAATTATTGACGAGTTCTTAAGATTGAATCTCTTTGATTGTGAGTCTCCCAAACGAATAGTAGCTAGGTTAACCATTTTTGTAAGACTCGGGCTGTAATTGGGGATAAAGAAAGATTCAGGTTGTTTTCTTTGCGGCCACTTATTTATAATCTGGGGTGTGCGAAGTCGCGTATACTGGAGTTTTGTCGTTGTGTTGTTTTTCTACGGATCCTTTAAATTTCTTTGTAATATAATGGATGGGATAAAGGTTTTGTACATAGTATTAGAGTATTGTCTTTATTTTTCACAAAGAGGGCGGGTGCCCCCCATGGTAAGACACTCGGTCTGATATACTCTTTGTCCAACAAATCCTATAATTGTAATTTTAATTCTGCCAGTTTTGGTAGACTCATTCGGTAAGGTGCTTTTGAGATAGGCGCTGAACGAGGTAGTAGATATATGGAGAAGTCTATGTCCCTTCTAGGGGGTAATTCTAGTATCTCATAGACAAACATGTCTCTAAAATCACGTAGGACAACAAAGTCTTCTAACTTTGGCTTGTCTTCCTTTTCTAACAAATTCGTTACTTGGATGGCATAAACTTGACATCCTTTTCTCATACATTTCTCATACAAGTTTTGGTATACCTTGGGATGTTCTAGTGGTGCGAACATCGTCTTTATAGTTAAGTATCTTTGTATAACAATCTAGTACCTCTTTGTGTTGTTCCAACCAATCCATCCTGATAATCATATCGTAAGATCCTAGTGGTAGGATGTTCAGATTTGTTCTTATATTTTGACCATCTAGGCTGAACTCAAAATGATCCAAAAAGGATCCAGACAAGGTTAAGATAACTTAGAACACACAGAAGAAAATCAAAACGCTCATAATGGCTCCAACAGACAGCAAAAGGGAAAAAAATCAAAGTTCCTAAAGCTCGGTTAAAATGGAATAATCATGAAGAGCGCATCACAAGCTTTCTATCGGTGCAAATGGCTTGTCAAACAGAGTTACGGATCAGAAGTTATAAGCGGTCAAAGTTCAGTCAAACTTGGTCAAACAGGAAAAAGTCAAAGTGACATGTGGCACCATTGAAAGGGTGACACATGGCACAACTGAGTTGGAAAGATGACATGGCATGGCAGACACATGGGCATGTTCGGTGATGACACATGTCAACTTCATTAGCAAATCATATTGTGACAAGTGGCAGTTTTATGTGGCCGAGTCATATGGTGCCACGTGGCCCAGTCATGGGATGCCACGTGGCACCCCTCCAATGGATGTAAAATGAAAATGTTTATTTGACTCCCTAAGAGTTGAACTCATGACCTCCAAGTAGCCCAAAGGCCCCACACATTTGCCACAACCACTACACCACACTATGGGTCTTATTTGTTATGTGGTTTAATTATTATTTAAATGCAAAGTCTACACTAATGCAGCAAAGAAAGGGGCTCATCCTTCGGCCCAGCCCATGGTTACATCTATTGTACCACATGACCATAATACTCCGCCCACCTAGGGGCTTAACTAAACCATACACTAAATATAGCATATTCTGCTATATTTAGAACTATTCCGCCATTTAATCACCCACCAAAACCTCCATCAGAATTAGTGGAGCATGCCAACAATATGATAAAATAGGGAGTCCGTGGGATTCGACCCCGAAACCTCCCCAACAACCTATGCCTTAGTTTAGCCTCAATAACCAATGCACCTAACTTACTCATTATTGCATAATAACCGGAAAAATTGTATAATAAGGGGTTCGGGAAATGCATTCGAGAAGACACAAGAGAGCACAAAGAAGGGGAAGGCTGAGCGCATCTGTACAGTATGGATTTGGGTGCAATTTTCCATATTTTGAGAGATTTCAAGATCTATCAGTGATTAATTGCAGGAGCAGTGGCACGAAAACCGAGGCAAGGGTGTCTTGGGGGCCCAAAAGTGTCTGACTCGGATTGAGGCATAGAGACAGTCATTTTTAGGTGAAACGATTCCATGAACACAGTGGTGGTGTTATTTTTTTGATTTGAGGAAAGATTTTGTGTCTTAACTCCATAATGAGGTATATTTATGTATTTTGTCCAATTCTTTTGTGGAGTTAATAAAAAGACCTACCCATTTGAGAGCAGGACTCAGAAACATAGTCCACCAGGGATGAACTCTGTTATCAAGTTCTTTGTGTTCATATTGCATGATTGTGTCTCTTTCATTTTGATCTTTTCCTTCTTTATGGTGTATTGTTTTTTATGCTCATTTTATGCAATTCTTTAATAAATCACCTGACAAAAAGATCCTGGATCATGTTGGTATCAGAGCAATCGTCTTTGACTTGAATTGTTGAGTATGAATGCTTACTAGGGCCAAGCATAAGCAGGGTGAAGGAACTCTTAATATGTCCAATCCCAAAGTTGGCCTTATATCCCGATGGAAGAAGATGGCAGAAGAAGACAAGCATGATGAACAGGAGAAAACTTTCACATGGTCTTTTATCACATGTTAGAAATGGTCGAACGAATGTATAGAGATTACGAGAAGAGGATGAAGAAGAAGGAGAGGAAAAAAGAATAACATGTAGATGATGATGCTTCGATAAACCAAGGGGTTGGAGGAGATCCTCCTGAGCCTCCGTCTTCGCCTTCAAGTTCTAGTTCTTCCTCTGTGAATTCTCATCACTCTCAACATTCTAACCATAAAGCCTCTTTTAAGAAACCATTGTTAAAGATTGATGTAAAGTTTTCTTTACCTATGTTTAATGGAGATGCTAATCCTGAAAAGTTAGACAATTGGATCCGACAGGTTGAAGTATATTGTCGTGTTCAGCATATTGACGAAGAGGAAGTTAAAGTGCAATTGGCTTCTCTTCGGTTGGAAGGAACCGCTCTCATATGGTGGGAGAGCAAGCTACAGGGAAAAAGTAAGTGTGGTAAGCTTCTTTCCTCATGGTCGGATTTTAAAATAGAGATAAGGAAGCAGTTCTATCCATTAGTGTATTTACATAAAGCAATGATGGAATGGAAAACGTTGAGACAGAGTAAAGGTCAGAACGTACAAAGTTTCACAGAGGAATTTAGGAAGAAAGCTTTAGCATTGAATATTCCTTTGGATTCTTATGAAACTTTAGTGAAGTATATTGGTGCACTTCATAGTTATATTCATCATACTTTTCTCTTGTTTAACCCCACTAGTCTTGATGAAGTTTGTGTGCAAGCCACTCACCTTGAGAACAAGGGAAAACATGTTCAAGAAGATCTCACGAAGAAACCTTCCAATTTCCCACAAAAGACTTTCAAGAAGTTCAAAAGGAAGGGCAAGAGGAGTGGTCACGACGAAGAACATTGTTGGAAACTACATCCGGAAAAGAAACCGAAACAGTTCAGTAGAAAGGGGAAGACAAAGACTGTTGCTACAATGCAACAAGATCTTGGTTCCGAATCAGGAGATGAAGGAAAGATCACAACAGCTGGAGTACAAGGTAAAGGATCTCTTCATGCTAGTTCAAGTTCTAGTGATGAATCTCATATTGATGAGCGAAAGCGGAATGAGTTATTTCATATACGAGTTGTATCTAAACATACTAAGATAGATACATTATTTTATCCGGGTTCCCAAGTAAACTTAATATCTGAAGCACTTGTCAAGAAGATGGGTTTTATAACGAAACAACATTCAAATCCTTACCCTCTTGGGTGGGTATGTGACAAAGAAAAACTTAATGTCACCAAACAATGTAGGGTTAGATTTTATATTGCTTCAAAGTTGATTGATGAAGTAGATTTGGATACTGTACCGCTTGATATATGTGGCATAGTGTTGGGAAGTCCTTATCTTTATGATAGAAAAGAAGTATTCTTTCGTCATGAGAACAAATACCACCTTACTAAAGGGGGAGTGGAAT
Organism: Picea engelmannii; assembly: GCA_009831015.1. NCBI lineage: Eukaryota > Viridiplantae > Streptophyta > Pinopsida > Pinales > Pinaceae > Picea > Picea engelmannii. The sequence continues at coordinate 635,178 of ML778211.1, forward strand.
ATATTGTTAGAGCTCACAACATGAGGGTGAATATGCTTGTTAGTGCAGGACAAATGAAAAGACTCATAACCACTAATAAGAGATATGTACTCATGGTCGTCAAAGAGAAAGATGTCGGGACATCTGATGCCTTCCAGGGGTGTGATCCATCTCATAAAAAGGAATTAACTGATATAGTTTCTAAGTATGATGATATTTTTCAGGAACCATATGGATTACCTCCTAAGAGGGAAATCCAACATGAGATACATCTGCAGCAAGATTCTCCTTTGCCTAATGTGGGCATGTATAGGATTTCAGTTGTGGAGATGACATAGATCAAGAAACAGGTACAGGGCTTATTGGATAAAGGGGTCATCAGGCCCAATTCATCTCCTTGTGGTTCTCCAATCGTTATGTTGCCAAAGAAAGATGGCACATGGTGAATGTCTATCGATTACTGAGCTTTAAATAAAATCACGGTGAAAAATCGATACCCTCTTCCTCGCATAGATGATTTACTTGATTAGTTAAAGAATGTTGTTTATTTTATTAAGTTGGATTTGCACAGTGGATATCATCAAATTAGGGTTGCAGAACATGATGCATGGAAGATTGCCTTTAAAACCAAACAAGGATTGTTTGAGTGGTTAGTTATGTCGTTTGGGCTTTGTAATGCTCCGACAACTTTCATGCGTGTGATGAATGATGTATTCAAGCCTTTCCTGGATGACTTTGTGATTGTATATTTAGATGACATTCTTGTTTTCAGCAGGACTTGGGATGAACATGTCAGGCATGTAAAGCAAGTATTGGATACTTTGCAGAGGTAAAGGTTGTATGTGAAAATGTCTAAATGTGAATTTGGCAAGACTGCACTTGTGTACTTAGGTCACATCGTGGGAGGAGGACAATTGAAGATTGATCCTTCCAAAATTGAAGTGATTGTGAAATGGCCTGAGCCAAAGAGTGTAACCGAGATTCGAAGCTTCGTGGGTGCAGTCCAGTATTGGAGAAGATTCATTCCCAACTTCTCTTTTATCGCAGCCCCTTTGCATGCCTTAACCAGTGTGAAGAACACTTTTCAGTGGGAAGGAAAGAAACAAAAAGATTTCAACATTTTGAAGGAGAAGATCAATACCGCACCAGTATTAGCACTGCCAAATCTTCAACAACCATTTGGGATTGAGATAGATGCTAGTGGATACGCCATGGGTGAAGTATTGATGCAGTATCGTAAGCCTATATGCTACCACTTTGAAACTTTTAACCAAGTTGTTGTTAACTATCCTACATATGATAAAGAGTTGTATGCATTAGTTCAAAGCATAAATAAATGGAAGCATTACTTTTTAGGGAAGGAAACCACCATACATACAGATCACCAGCCCTTATAGTATCTTCAGGCATAGACCAAACTGCAGCAATCTCGACACTACAGATGGATGGGTTTTCTACAACAATTTCATTTGGTAATCAAGTACAAGAAGGGTACAAGTAACAAGGTAGCCGATATGCTTTCTAGACCTCCTATTGTTGCTTCTATTATTTTGAAGAATACTTTTTTATCTCATGATAACTATGTAGAACAATATGCCATCGATGAAGATTTTAAAGAAGTATATGAGAAGCTAACCCATGGTGCATAGGTATAGAACAATTGTCTGCAGAGAAAGTTACTCTATCATCTTGGGAAGCTATGTATTCCTACAAGTGAACGAGTCCATGTAATATGAGAAGCTCATACTTCTCTTGTATCGAGGAATTTTGGGGTAGGAAAAACTATGGCTCATTTGTAGAGGTTTTGTTACTGGCCTCAAATGAAAGCAATTGTAAGTAAATGTGTAAAGGGGTGTGTGATGTGTTATACTTGTAAGCCCACTAATAGAAAATTGGGGCTATACTCACCACTTCCTGTTCCATCCCATCCATGGGAAAGCATTTCCATGGATTTTGTAGGCAATTTACCAATGACCAGAGGGGGTCATGATTATTTGTATGTCGTAGTGGATAGGTTCAACAAGATGTGTATCTTGATGCCATGTAAAAAGCATATCACTGCTAAGTAGACTTCTAATCTCTTTTTTCAACATGTTTGGGTTCACTTTGGATTACCCAGGTCCATTGTCTTGGATCAAGATACTCGATTCCTTGGGGATTTTTGGACTAGCTTGTGGAGAATGATGGACACCAAATTTAAGAGAAGCACTACTTTTCATCCACAGACCGACGGACAGAGAGAGGTGGTAAATAGAACAATGGTACTTTTGCTTCGAGGCTACTGTAGCAAGCATCCTAAGTTATGGGATGAACAGATACCTTATGTACAACACGCTTATAATTGAGCTTTACATTCATCCACTCAGAGTTCACCTTTTGAGACATGTTATGGGTACCTACCAAAGGTTCCTATGGACTTGATGTATGGGAGAGATGTCGATATGAAAGAAGAATGCACAAATGACAGAGCCCGTAAGTTCATCCAGAGGATTCAACAGAGACACTAGGCAGTCAGGGAATAGTTGGAGAAGAGTCAAGCATAGTATAAAGCTTGACATGACAAGCACAAGGTTGATCATCAGTTCCAGGTTTGAGATCGGGTATGGCTTCATATCAACAAGGAATGATTGAAGGGTGAAGGCAAGAAACTCAATCCCATCCGATATGGACCCTTCACTATTTTGGAGAAAAGTGGCACTAATGCTTTTCATTTAGATCTTCCACCTTATATGTAGATATACTCAATTGTGAACGTAGAGAACTTGAAACATTTTGAACCTCCCATGATCATGGATCAGGATGAGGAAGTTTCAATACTATCAGTTGATGAGTTTGCACTTGAGTACTTGGATGAGTTACAAGAAGATATCATCCTGGATAGAAGGACGAGGAATTCACGCAGGGGTGATGTTGATTATCTTCGAGTAGGATTAAAGGGCACACATCCAAGCAAGGCAACGTGGATTGAGAAAAATAAAGTAAGGAAACTCTTCCCTCACTTACCAATTGATTGATGAAAGCTTTTGGTGGTCCAAAAATCTCTCAGTGGGAAGGCGTGATCCAAAAAGGATCCAGAGAAGGTTAAGATAACTCAGAACACACAGAAGCAAATCAGAACGCTCAGAATGGCTCTAGCAGACAACAAAAGGGAAAAAAATCAAAGTGCCTAAAACTCATTGAGAATGGAATAATCATGAATAGTTCATCGCAAGCTTTCTATCGGCGCAAACTGCTCATCAAACAGAGTTACGGATCAAAAGTTATAAGCGGTCAAAGTTTAGTCAAACTTGGTCAACCATGAAAAAGTCAAAGTGACACGTGGCATAGCTGAGTTGGAAAGATGACGTGGCATGGAAGACACATGGGCATGTTCGGTGATGACACATGTCAACTTCATTAGCAAATCATATTGTGACAAGTGGCATTTTTATGTGGACCAGTTATATGGTGCCACGTGGCCCAGTCATGGGCTACCACGTGGCACCCCTCCAATGGCTGGAAAATGAAAAAGTTTATTTGACTCCCCAAGAGTCGAACTCATGATATCCAAGTAGCACAAAGGCCCCACACATTCGCAACAACCACTACACCACACTATGGGTCTTGTTTGTTATGTGGTTTAATTATTATTTAAATGCAAAGTCTACACTAATGTGCCAAAGAAAGGGGCTAGGCCTTCGGCCCAGCCCATGGTTACATCTATTGTACCACATGACCATAATACTTTGCCCACCTAGGGGCTTAACTCAACCATACACTAAATATAGCATATTCCGCTATATTTAGAACTATTCCGTTGTTTAACTGCCCGCCAAAACCTCCGCTAGAATTAGCGGAGCATGCCAACAATATGCTAAAATAGGGAATCCATGGGATTCGACCCCGAAACCTTCCCAACAACCTATGCCTTAATTTAGCCTCAATAACCAATGCGCCTAACTTACTCATTATTGCATAACAACCGGAAAAATTGTATAATAAGGGGTTCGAGAAATGCATTTGGGAAGACACAAGAGAGCACAAAGAAGGGGAAGGCTGAGCGCATCTGTACAGTATGGATTTGGGCACACTTTTCTAGATTTTGACACAGATTTTTAGATTTCTCAATGATTAATTGCAGGAACAGTGGAACAGAAACTGAGGCAAGGGTGTCTTGGGGGCCCGAAAGTGTTTGAATCGGATTGAGGCATGGAGACAGTCATTTTTAGGTAAAACGATGCCATGAACACAGTGGTGGTTTTAGTTTTCTGATCTGAGCAAAGATTTTTTGGCTTAACTCCAGATTGAGGTATATTTATGTATTTTGCCAAATTATTTTGTGGAGTTAATAAAAATACCTACCCATTTGAGAGCAAGACCCGGAGACGTAGTGCACCAGGGACGAACTCTGTTATCAAGTTCGTTGTGTTCATATTTCATGATTGTGTCTCTTTCATTTTGAGCTTTTCCTTCTTTATGGTGTATTTTTGTTTATGCTCATTTTATGCAATTCTTTAATAAGTCACCTGACGAAAAGATCCTAGATCACAAAATCAGAAATAAATTCAACTACTTTATTTTTTGTTCCTGTTGCTAGTTGTACCAGCCATGATTTTGCATGCTTCAGCTTCTTAAGTTTGTTTGACTCTACTACATCAGGATTAATATAAATTAATGTAGCTCCAGGGTCAATTAAAACAGAAACTTGAGTGTTATTGATTTTACCTTCGATCTCTACCACAAAGGACTGATGGTCAGCTTGTCGGTCGTCTATGGATGCATTTATACAATGCAAACTTCTGCCCACGTCTCCCACCGTAGAGGCTTCCCGCAAATTATGAAGAACAATTTTGTTTGCTGAAATTAAATGTGGACAGTTCCTCCTTAGATGAGGCTCTCCACATTCCCAACACTTTAATGGCTCGCGGGAGTTGTCCCCAAACTTCTTCGTTCCCAGGTTTACCAATTTAACGATGTTTTGTGTATTCAGATGATTGGAGTGAAAATCATTTTTCGGAAAACTTTTTGCTGCATTCCGATAAGGAGTTGGCTGGTATCCTTTCTTCTGCTAGTTCATTCGATCTTGTTTCTTATCCTTCGAAGCTTTGGGAAACTCCACCCACTGTTTATACTGGTCATAACACATTCATGCTTTCCTGAATACTTCACTCAAGGATTTGGGGTTGTCAAACTCAATTCTGTCCATGTAGGACTGTGGTAAACAGCTTAAGAATCGCTAGATTTTTACCTTATCCTCCTGGATGTATGGTACGAAGCTTAGTAGTTCCAAAAATTTATTTATCAGATCCTCCATTGTCATATTTCCAAGTCCTAACTCATAAAATTCTTTCGTCTTCCTTTCATAATAGCTTTCAGAAAGGTATTGTCTCTTGAAATACTTCTTAAATTCAAACCATTCCAATTGTTTCTCCTTTAGGCCCTTGGCCAATTTCAGGTCTTGCCACCAAATACCGGCCTTCCCTTTCAGATTGTAGATGGTCATTCGGACCTTCATGTTGCTGGAATAGTTGTATATTTGGAAGTATTTTTTTAATGTCCAACAACCATGCCTCAACTTCTTCTCTTGTCCCGGATTCTCCATCAAAGGTAGCTGGTTTAATCTTTTTAAATTCTCCTTCAAGGTGGTCTACTTGTTTTCTTTTCCTGTTTGGTTTAGTTTTGTCTTCAGCTGAAGGTGTTCCTTTAGATGAACTGTCTCCTTTTTCTATTTCGGGCCCAGAGTTCTTGGAGGCCCTTTTTCTGACCTCTTCGACATGGTTATCATCTTTTGGGATCTTTTTGGTCACTATACTATGCAACAGGACTTCATTTATCTCTTGTTGTTCCTGTTGTGCTTTCTTCAATTTTTCATTGTCGGCTTTGAAAATCTGCAGTTCAACAATAAGATTCCTCATTGTTTCCAATACCTCCGTGGGTGAGCTTCCGTAATTGTTCTATCTTGGATCTCCAAGAGGTCTTTCCTATCTAATGTACCTCAAAAATCACCATAGAAAAAAAACAATTATTTGTACATTTATCCTTGAAAAGTTTCCGAGATCTCAAGCAAGTAAACTTTCTGTTAGAAGACTCGAGTCTGAAGGTTTGTTTAGAGTCCTTACTGTCATCAACTGTCCTTACCATTTGACTTAAGTTTCTAATCGACGATATAATGAGCATTTACTCATTACTTCAAAGTTTAATTAAGACCCTGAAATTTATAATTACTCTCTTATCTGCTAGTACCTATAACACTACCACAATCTTAACAATACAAGCAACTTTGGGGTTTTTATGACCAAGAACCCTACATAAAAATATTACCCTATGTCTGCAATACAATCAACTTGTATTACGGTCTGTTAATCCCATACCTCTATCGGGGATGAAGATTCTCCAACCAGTCTAATCATTACATTAATAGAGTTGTTCCCTTAACAATAAGTTTTCTTCTAAGTTCTTACAGCTTTGTGAAGGAAACAGAGGTCAATCGGGTTTTCGGTGATCACGAGTACCGAACAAAACAAAGGACCCCGTTGTTTGCCGAAATCCAAAATACAGAACGACTGTGGCCAGCATTTAGGGGTTTCGTGAGGACAAGAGCCGGACATCAATACACAATATTTCCTGAATTTGCGAGGAGATGCCGAGCACTTCGGGGTTTCGAGGTTTGGGATCTCATGAATACCCAAGTCAATCATCAACACACACAACTCCCGAATTTTCGAAAGGTGATCAATACTTCAGGAATTCAGAGTTTAGGATTTCACGAGTGCAAGTGTCCAAACAAAAACATCAACAAATTTTCGAAATGCAAAAAAGGAAAAGGTGAGACCCACATTTTGGGATTTCGGGGTTCGGAACTTCGCGAGTTCCGGTGTCCAAACATCGACATACAAGAATTCCTGAAATTGCGAAAAGAAAGGAATGTGGAACCATCATTTCAGGATTTCGGGGTTTGGAATCTCGCGACTTCAAAAGCCAAAACATCAACCACAAACAATTCCCGAAATTACGAAACGAAAAGAACGTAGAACCAACAATTCAGGATTTTGGGATTCGGGTTTTCGGGCTTTCAAATTTCAAACTACAACATACAACCATTCCCGAATTCCGAAAGGTGAAAGGGTGTGGGATTAACACTTCGGGATTTCAGGGTTTCAAATGTCGAACAACATAACACAACAATTCCTGAATTCTGAAAGGTGAAAGGGTGTGGAATTAACACTTCGGGATTTTAGGATTCAAGTTTTCAGGTTTTTAGATGTCAAACAACATAACACAACCATTCCCGAATTCTGAAAAGTTAAAGGATGAGGAATTAACACTTCGGGATTTCGGCGTTCGGGTTTTCAGGGTTTCAAATGTAAAACTACAACACACAACCATTCCCGAATTTCAAAAAGTGAAAGGATGAGGAATTAACACTTCGGGATTTTAGGGATCGGGTTTTTGGGGTTTCAAATGTCAAACTACAACACACAACCATTCTCAAATCCCGAAAGAATAAAGACTTAAGAATTTTACACGCACAGAAGGATACAAAAGGATAAAGGTTTTCTACAAGGGAAAATCTCTAAATTTGTCATAGACCTTGACTAAGGAAAGGGTAGCCCATTCTAAAAAGAAACAAGGAAGCAAAAACCTCTGAAAGGCGTCGATTCTCAAGATTGTCTTAGCATCCGAAAAAAAACAAAAAGGGGTTTCCAAAATTCTTTGACTCCCGAATTTTGTCATTCTAAACACATCTAAAATATTGTTTGCATATTGTTAAAGCATATTTCTAGATACATAGCATCGGATAAAACATTCAAACATAAAGTGGGAAGAATTCGTTATAGATCCAATTTAATCAGATTCAATACACCAGATGCAAAAAGGGTCATACAGACAAAGAATGTAACTTATTCCAGTTCAGATTCAATAAATACATAACATCAAAAGCGATAGCCATTCATAATACAGAGGGGAAAATTAACATATCTGAATCCAATCTGTGGGAAGACAAAGGGAATAGCCATGTTCCTACCAACCGTAGAATAGGGTAGCCAAATCTACTTTCCCGATTCACCCCCTAGCCTGACCATGAATCCATGAGGGTGAACTTGGAAACTCCTCCTCGGCAATGTCCTTCAATTCCAACAGTTATCCTCTTGCCTCACACTTAGTCAACAGTGCTCATAATAGCAAGTCGATTCTATATCAACAAGCTCCTCTTGCCTCACACTCAATCCATAGTGTTCATAACAACAAGCGATCTCAGAAAACCTCTTCCCAGCATACTTGGAAACATCCTGCCTCCTCGCATATGCTATTTATCAATTTTGCCCAGGTCGTTTTTCCCTCCTTTGGGGATTTTCACATCTTCTTAATCCCTGATTTTCAGGGGCTGCCAGTGGCCAAATATCTAATTTTTCACTTCTCATAATCAACCTAGAGGCAGTTCCAACATGTTCCCCCCACTCATGGAGTCATGGTCCGCTGATTTTTAACATGGTTGTTCCATTTGTCCTCCTGAAGTTAATATAAATATTCTGTTGTGATAAAAGTGTCATAGTCAAATAGTTAGTTGATTCCAAACAGATCTTTTCCCAATAGTCACAGTAATTAAATACAATTATTAAATTCAAAATTTGGAATTTCCATAAATGGAAAAAAATTTCCAGATTCGAATTTTCCAAAAACGGAAATAAATTTCCAGCACACAAAAATTAAAATATTTATTTTTGGGGGATGTCACATCCTTTCCCTCTTCATTAAAACACTGTCCTCAGTGTTCATTTATTTCCTGGAACAAGATTGGATGAGATTTCCGCAAATCTCCCTCCAATTCCCAAGTGGCCTCCTCAGGACTAAAGTTCTTCCATTGCACCTTTACCTGAGTGACGGCTTTGTTCCGAAGTGCTATTTCTCTCCGGTCCAGAATGCACAGGGGTTCCACCAGGAACTCGCCTTCAGGTTCCACCTGCACCAAGTTCCAATCAATCATATGAGTAGGGTCATGAATATACTTTTTCAACAAAGAAACATGAAATACATTATGAATAATTAGATTAGCTGGAAGTGCAAGATGATATGCTACGGGTCCAATTCGATCCAGTATCTCGAAGGGCCCACAAAACCTGGGTGCTATATTAGCACAATTCTCCAATTTCAGCGAGTTTTTTTTTACTCTGACCTTCAAATAAACCTGGTCTCCCACTTGAAATTCCAAGTGTCTTTGTTTCTGATCCACATAACTCTTATGTCTGTCCTGTGCTTCTTTCAAGTTCTGTTGTACTTTCTTTACCATGTTCTCCATTTCCTGGACCATCTCTGGTCCAACCATGAGTCTGTCGGCCAGGTTATCCCATCTAATTGGAGTTGTACACTTTTTGTCGTACAGTATTTCAAAGGGGCTCAACTTAGCCGAAGTTTGGTACCCATTGTTATATGCAAATTCTACCAAGTGTAGGTAGTCTTCCCACTTGTTTGGCTTTGTTCTTACATACATGTAGAGCATATCCTCTATGATTTGATTTGTCCTTTCGGTCTGTCCATCCGTTTGGGGATGATAACTCGTACTGAAATTCAAATTAGTATTTAGCCCTGCAAACAATTCCTTCCAAAAAGCGGATGTGAATTTTACGTCTCTATCTGAAATCACCATTTTAGGAATACCATGCAGTATAAAAATTTCTTTCATGAATACTTCAACAATATTAATATCTTTAAAAGTGGACTTTACAGGAATAAAGTGTGCATACTTACTGAGTTTATCGATTACAACCATGATTGAATCATTCTGTTTCTGAGTTTTAGTCAAACCTGTTATAAAGTCCAACGATATGGTCTCCCATTTCCATTCTAGTACTGGTAATGGCTGTAATAGGTCCGCTGGATGCTGGTGTTCGGCCTTAACCTACTGAAAATCTTGGTACCTAGCCAAATACTCTGCTATTTCTCCCTTCAGATTAGGCCATTACAATAGTTTTTTGAGTGCTGTTATTGTTTTCTGGTAACCTGGATGGCCAGAATATGGTTTCTTATGCACTTCATCTAAAATAGTTAATTTTAGCTCTGTTGAATCTGGTATGTAAAGTCTATTTTTAAATCTTAATAGTCCATGTTTGTCGATACTTATATCTGGTTTATCTGAGTTTGTGATACCGTTTTTCAATTCTGCCATCATCTTAGTGTAATTTCCGTCGTTAATTCCTGTCGCTTTTACTCTTTGTTCCAGATCACTTTCTGCCCTGCTGATATTTATCTCAAATAACCCATGGAATCTTCTACTTAAAGCATCTACTACTTTATTTTCCTTTCCCTTGATATGTCTGACCTCAAAGTTTAATTTGCTCAAGAAGGCTAGCCACCTTGCTTGTATTGCATTAAGGTTTGGTTGGTTAAACAGATATTTCACTCCACTATTATCCGTCAATAGTAAGAATTCCCTGCCCATTATATAATGTCGCCACAGTTTTAAGGCATGTATCACTACTGCCAATTCTAAGTCACGAGTGACATAATTTTGCTCATGTTCCTTTAATTTCTGGGACTCATAACAAATCACATGCCCTTCCTGAGTTAGAACACCACCTAGTCCCTCTTTACTTGCATCAACACATATTGTGAAGTCTTTATCTGGGTCTTCTACCTTCAAGATGGGCGCCGACGTCAATAATTCTTTTAGCTTGTTAAAACTGTCTTGAAACTTTTGTGACCAGTTAAACTTGGTCCCTTTCTTTTGTAATGACGTGATAGGGTAGGCTATCTTGGAGAACCCTTCTATAAATCTGCGATAATATCCGGTGATTCCCATGAATGACCAGATATCTGCCACATCCTTAGGCACTGGCCATTCCATGATGGCTTTTATCTTTTTCGGGTCTATGACAATACCTTCCGAGGAAATGACATGTCCTAAATATTGTATTTATTTTTGATAAAAATCACATTTGTCAAATTTTTCATATATTTTGTGTTTCTTAGTGTCTGTAGAAATATCCATACATGTTCATCATTTTCCTCCTTCGTTTTAGAATAGACCAAAATATCGTCGATAAATACTACTACGAACTTGTCTAAGTACTGGCTGAAAATGTTGTTCATTAAGCACATAAATGTGGTTGGTGCATTGGTGAGTCTAAAAGGTATGACTACAAACTTGTAGTGTTCGTATCTTGTTCAAAAAGTTGTTTTGTTTATGTCCTGGTACTTTATCCTAACTTGATGATAACCAGATCGTAAATCCAATTTTGAGAAGATCTTGCCCCCACCAACTTGATCGAACAGATCATTTATCCGTGGTAAGGGGTATTTGTTCTTAATGTTCACTTTTTTTAGTTGTCTATAATCGATACATAGTCTTAGAGTACCGTCTTTTTTTTTCACAAAGAGGACTGGTGCTCCCCATGGTGAGACACTTGGTCTGATATACTCTTTGTCCAACAATTCCTGTGATTGTATTTTTAATTCTATCAGTTCTGGTAGATTCATTCGGTAGGGAACTTTTGAGATGGGGGCTGATCCAGGTAGTAAGTCTATCGAGAAATCTATTTCTCTCCTAGGAGGTAATTCTGGTATCTCATCAACAAACATGCCTCTGAATTCACGTAGGACAACAAAGTATTCTAACTTGGGCTTATATTTTTTTACTAATAGATTCGTCACTTGGATGGCGTAGACTTGACATCCCTTTCTAATACATTTCTTGAATTGCATCGCTGAAACTTGTCTGACTGACACAGGTTTTGGTATGCCTTGGGCTGTTCTAGCAGTGCCAAAATTATCTTTGTAGCTAAGTATCTTTGTATAACAATCTAGTACTGCTTTGTGTTGTTCCAACCAATCCATCCCAATAATCATATCATAAGACCCTAGTGGTAGGATGTTCAGATTGGTCTTTATCTTTTGAGCATCTAAGATGAACTCAAGATAAGAAATAAAGATAACTACTTTTCTTTTAGCACCTGTTGCTAGTTGTACAAGCCAAGATTTTTCATGCTTTTGTTTCTTAAGTTTATTCGACTCTACTACATCGGGAGTAATATAACTTAACGTAGCTCCAAGGTCAATTAAAACAGAAATTTGAGTGTCATGGATTTTACCTTCGATCTCTACCACTGAGAACTAGTAGTCAGCTTGTCGACCATCTATGGCTGCATTTATCCGATGCAGACTTCTGCCCATGTCTCCCACTGTGGAGGATTCCTGCAAATTGTGGATAGTAGTGTTGTTTGTTGCAATTAAACATGGACAGTTCCTCCTTATATGAGGCTCTCCACACTCCCAACATCTTAATGGATTGCCGGAGTTGTCCCCAAAATTCTTCATTCCAAGGCTTACCAGTTTACCGCTACCTTGCATATTCGGATGATTGGAGTGAAAATCCTTCCTTGGGAAAATTTTTGCTGCATTCCGGTAAGGGGCTGCCTGGTATCTCTTCTTCCGCTGGTGCATTCCATCTTGTTTCTTATCCTTCCAAGTCTTGGGAAACTCTACCCGTTTTTTATACTAGTCATAACACATTTGTGCTATCCTAAATACCTCACTCAAGGATTTGGGGTTGTCAAACTCAATTCTGTCCCTGTAGGACTGTGGTAAACAACTTAAGAATCACTGGATTTTTACCTTATCCTCCCAGATGTATGGTTCAAACCTTAGTAGTTTCAGAAATTTATTTATAAGGTCCTCCATCGTCATTTGTCCGAGTCGTATTTCATAAAATTCTTTCATCTTCCTTTCATAATAGCTTTCAGAAAGGTACTATTTCTTAAAATACTTCTTGAAGTCGGACCATTCCAACTGTTTCTCCTTTAAGCCCTTGGCCAATTTCAAGTCCTACCACCAAATGTTGGCCTTTCCCTTCAGATTGTAGATGGCCATTCTGACCTTCATGTTGTTGGAATAATTGTAGATTTGGAAGTATTTTTTGATGTCCAACAATCATGCCTCAACTTCTTCTCTTGTCCTGGATTCCCCATCAAAAGTAGCTAGTTTAATCTTTTTAAATTCTCCTTCAAGGTGGTGGGTTTGTTTTCTTTTTTTGTCTAGTATGGTTTTGTCTTCAGCGGAAGGTGTCCCTTCAGACGAACTGTCTCCTTTTTTTGTTTTCGCACCAAAATTCTTGGAGGCCCTTTTGCCGACCTCCTCCTCAAGGTTATCATCTTTTGGGATTTTCTTGGTTACTATACTACGCAGCAAGACTTCATTTATCTCTTGTTGTTCCTCCCGTGCCTTCTTCAATTTTTTCATTGTTGACCTTGAAAACCTGTAGTTCAACTATAAGGTTTCTCATTATTTCCAACACCTCCATGGGTGAGCTTCCATCACTGTTTTGTCTTGGATCTTTGGGGGGTCCTTGTTGCGGCTTCTCTTCCACCCTGATTTCTGCAACTTCTTGGGCTGCCATTATTCAACAAAAAACATACAAGCTTTATGTTTGTAATCCACAAGATTTATTAGTTTTTTCATACATCAGAATATATACTAAGCAATTGATGTGGCCCTGTTCAGGCCCAGTTTTGTAACTTTTTCTCTGACATCATATGTAATGTACCTCAAAAATCACCATAGAAAAAAAAAATATTTGTACATTTATCCTTGAAAAGTTTTCGAGATCTCAAGCAAGTAAGCTTTCTGTTAGAAGACTTGAGTCTGAAGGTTTGTTTAGAGTCCCTACTGTCATCAACTATCCTTACCATTCAACTTAAGTTTCTAATCGATGATATATTGAGTATTTACTCATCACTTCAAAGTTTAATTAAGACCCTGAAATTTATAATTACTCTCTTATCTGCTAGTACCTATAACACTACCACAATACTAACAATACAAGCAACTTTGGGGTTTTTATGACCAAGAACCCTACATAAAAATATTACCCTATGTCTGCAATACAATCGACTTGTATTAGGGTCTGTTACTCCCATACCTCTATCTGGGATGAATATTCTCCAACCAGTCTAATCATTACATTAATAGAGTTGTTCCCTTAACAATAAGTTTTCTTCTAAGTTCTTACAGCTTTGTGAAGGAAACAAAGGTCAATCGGGTTTTCAGTGATCATGAGTACTGAACAAAACAAAGGACCCTGTTTCTTGCCGAAATCCGAAATACAGAATGACTGTGGCCAGCATTTCGGGGTTTCAGGATTTGGGGTTTCGCGAGTACAAGAGTCGGACATCAATTCACAATATTTCCCGAATTTGCGAGGAGATGCCGAGCACTTCAGGGTTTCGAGGTTTGGGATATCGTGAATACCCAAGTCAATCATCAACACACACAACTCCTGAATTTGCGAAAGGTGATCAATACTTCGGGAATTTGGAGTTTGGGATTTCACGAGTGCAAGTGTCTAAACAACAACATCAACAAATTTCCGAAATGCGAAAAAGGAAATGGTGAGACCCACATTTCAAGATTTCGGGGTTCGGAACTTCGCGAGTTCCGGTGTCCAAACATCGGCATACAACAATTCACAAAATTGCGAAAAGAAAGGAACGTGGAACCATCATTTCGGGATTTCAGGATTCAGAATCCCACGACTTCAAAAGCCAAAACATCAACCACAAACAATTCCCGAAATTGCGAAAAGAAAAGAATGTAGAACCAACAATTCAGGATTTCGGGATTCAGGTTTTCAGTGTTTCAAATGTCAAACTACAACACACAACCATTCCTGAATTCTGAAAGGTGAAAGGGTGTGGGATTAACACTTCGGGATTTCAGGATTCGGGTTTTCGGGGTTTCAAATGTCGAACAACATAACACAACAATTCCTGAATTCCGAAAGGTGAAAGGGTGTGGAATTAACACTTTGGGATTTCAGGATTCGAGTTTTCAGGTTTTCAGATGTCAAACAACATAACACAACCATTCACGAATTCTGAAAAGTGAAAGGATGAGGAATTAACACTTCGGGATTTCGTGGTTCGGGTTTTCAGGGTTTCAAATGTAAAACTACAACACACAACCATTCCTGAATTCCGAAAAGTGAAAGGATGAGGAACTAACACTTAAGGATTTTGGGGTTCGGGTCTTTGGGGTTTCAAATGTCAAACTACAACACACAACCATTCTCAAATCCTGAAAGCATAAAGACTTAAGAATTTTACATGCACAGAAGGATACAAAAGGATAAAGGTTTTCTGTAAGGGAAAATCTCTAAATTCATCATAGACCTTGACTAAGGAAAGGGTAGCCCATTCTGAAAAGAAACAAGCAAGCAAAAACCTCTGAAAGGCATCGATTCTCAAGATTTTTTTAGCATCCGAAAAAAAAACAAAAAGGGGTTTCCAAAATTCTTTGACTCCCGAATTTTGTCATTCTAAACACATCTAAAATATTGTTTGCATATTGTTATATACATAGCATCGGATAAAACATTCAAACGAAAAGTGGGAAGAATTCGTTACAGATCTGATTTAATCAGATTCAATACACCAGATGCAAAAAGGGTCATACAGACAGAGAATCTAACTGATTCCAGTTCAGATTCAATAAATAAATAACATCAAAAGCCATAGCCATTCATAATAGAGAGGGGAAAATTAACATATCTGAATCCAATCCATGGGAAGCCAAAGGGAACAGCCATGTTCCTCCCAACCGTAGAACAGGGCAGCCAAATCTACTTGCCCGATTCACCCCCTAGCCTGACCATGAATCCATGAGGGCGAACTTGGAAACTCTTCCTCTGTAATGCCCATATATTACTAAGGGTCATTAAGTTTCCTAAACATTTTAAGAAAGTAAATTGAAACAAAACTTCATAACATAATATTGACTTTTATAACAACAACTTCAGTAACTTGGATTTATCAATAAATACTAAATGATTTACAGTATGAAATAAATACATAACTTAACAAGTACCTGGATCTAATGCTAATTTATGTTGCCTCTTTGATTTGTTGCTGCCTTTCTGCTCCCTGCTACACAGATCAACCCTGCCACAAATAGGAAAATAACTTCCCAAAACTATTGTCCTCCCTGCCAACTAGGAAAACTACCTAGCTCCAGGATATCTACGGATATCCTGGCCCTCCATGCCCAAAACCTCCAGCAACTCGGTGCCTCCCCTGATCAAAAGCCACAGTCCAAAACACTCTGTTCCTTGCTCCCAGCAAGCCAACAGTCCACAGAGAATACAACAGGCTCACAACCAATACCACAATGCACAGCAAATACCACAGTGCATAGAAATTATGCTCACGGCACAATGCAATGGATCTCGGCCAATACAACTGGCTCAACAATCCAGTCCACAACATCCATCCCCACCGAATGGTGCGCACATCCCCCTCCTCCCATCCCTTATTCCTCCTTGCCGCCTAACGCAATTACTCCACAACCTCCCCCTGTCCTTCGTCCTGCATTCCCCTTTAATATTTTATCGTCTCGGGATTTCTAGGCTATCCCCCTCTACATACGCCACCCCCTGGGCATACACAATTCTTATTATATCTTTTCTTTTGATCTCTTAAATTTATGTCACAGGTCATTAAATGCGATCTTCATTCTGATTATTATTACTTAGTTAATCCTCAATTATTCTTTAATTAACTTTTACTTAACAATCTTAATCATTTATCAATTTAGGGTCGTTACATACACCCACCCTTCAAGAAACTTCGTCCCGAAGTTAAGGTGTCGGATGGTACAGGGGAGAAGAGCATGGTTCATACGTTCACAACAAGTAACTGACAATATCGGTAAGTAAATCAAGAAGTCCATACATACTAATGTATATGTACAAGAAATGCATGTGTAGCTAGTACATGCAAACCTCGTGCATGTACTAATAATCAAACTGTCATTCTTTAATAATTTATGTATGCATTCAATCCAGTCAGCAAGGCTAGTCTTTTATAAAAGACAACAATCATTTATCTGTGTGAGAAATCTTTTATTACAATTGTCCAGTTYAGTAATTTATTTTAAACAAYTKTGGTTTAGTTACACAATAATGAATATTCATATATACRCATTCTCTTTTTTTTTTTTGAAGGGACGRCATCACATTCCACCACAAGACAGATCTCCATATRTCTCAACTATTCTACTCATCCTTCCTTCCTAACCTACTTCCGTMTCCCATCCTATCMGTCCTCTGCTAGACTATCTTGGAGCGCCAACTATATTGGCCTAACTCCAAATAGAACCCGTAAGTGGAAGTGTCGCTATCTCGACCAAGCTTCCCTAGCAGGCAACTGACAGTCCTCATCACACGTCTGGGGAGCGTGAACCAGCACTGTCCTCCCAGGACTTTAGGTTTCGGAGGATACACGGTGGGAAACACCTCCACCCCTCCTAACAGAACCAGGTTCAACACCCTATAATGGAGGATACATGGTGGTAAAAGCCTCCACCCCTCCTAACAAAACCAGGGTCAACACCCTATAATGGAACACACAGGGGCACCGTGTTGCTGGAGGTTTTGTCATCGTTTATTCGGTTTTGGGAAGTGTTAGTACCAAATCATAGCATAATCATGCATTAGTCCACATTCATAGCAATGCATCCAAATCAATATAATTTCCCACATATTATTCATACCATAATGTTTCTCAGCAGTGGTCCATATATCCACTTTCATCATCGTTATCACTTGGCTATTTCATAGCCCATAACCTGCAGATTAGTCTGCATCACAAACTCATACACTTCTATGCATTATCATCATATAATTGCATACTTTCATCATTTCAGTTTGGTATCCCCGTACCAATGCATTAACATCAAAGCTTTCCCATTAGACTTCACAGTATCCCATAATTCATACTCTTTACTCATTCACAAGATTATCATTTACCAAAATAGATTTCATCGTATCGAATATCATTCCAACAGTATTAAACATTCAACAAATTATCTTTCTCACAATATGTCACATCATATACATCATCATCAATAGAATTTAAACATTCATGAAATTTTCATTCACATAATAGATCCCATTACCTGCATCATCATCAATAACACTTAAACATTCATGACTGTTCATAAGTTTTAAGTTTAAGTGTATCACTTAACAATTTTACTGTGACTAGGAAATATAGTGTATAGGCCTCAGGTAATCCTGGCCGTCTAAGTGAAAAAGGTGGTGTTACGTACACCCCACCTTTGAGAATCTTGTTCTCGAGGTGGTCAAAATAGTGAAGGATAGTCTCCCCATAGGGTATCGGCATCCTCCCAAGTATCAAATCCTGGACTATACTTGTCCTACTGGACCTTAACTTGATCTACCAAACGGTTTCTGAGATGTCGGACTCTACGGTCCAATATGCATAACGGTTCGACCGTGAGGGTTCCCACGTCCGATACCTGCAATTCTTTCCAATTTAGTTTATGTGATTCATCTGCAACATAATGACGTAAAATGGATACATGAAATACATTATGACTCTTATGCAAGTGGGGTGGTAGTACGAGATGATAGGCAACGGTTCCGATTTTCTCTTGGACCCTAAATGGCCCTATAAACCGTGGTGAAAACTTTGTCCCCTTTTCGAACCGTATGGTACTCTTATTAGGCCTGATACAGATGAAAAATTGGTCCCCCACTTCATAACTTTTGTCGGTCCTGTGTGCATCAGCATAACTTTTCTGTCTATCCTGTGCTTCCTTTAGCCTCTGCCTGATCTGAATCACCTGTTCCTCCATTTACTAAATCAATTCTGGCCCAACTGTTACTCGGTCTTCAAGTCTATCCCAACTCAATGGTGTCCTGCATGGCCTTCCATACAAAGCTTCGTATGGTGGCATTCCGATGGAACTATGATAATTGTTATTGTAGGAAAACTCTACAAAAGGTAGGTGCTTCTCCCACTGGGTTTGATTATCCATTACGTACATCCTAAGCATGTCTTCCATGACTTGATTTACTCTCTCGGTTTGCCCATCTGTTTCAGGATGATAAGCTGTGCTTAAATTCAACTGAGTCCCCAATGATGACTGTAAACTCGTCCAAAATCTAGATGTGAATCCGGAGTCCCTATCTGAAATGATCTTCTTAGGTATCCCATGCAAACGGATAACCTCACTTATGAACACTCGTGCCACATTAGTAACATCGTAAGTGTCTCTAACCGGAATGAAATGAGCACTCTTGGTTGACTTATCCACTATCACAAGAATGGCATTGTGCCTATGAGATGTGAGTGGAAACCCTACAACAAAATCCATTGAGATGACTTCCCATTTGGACATAGGAACATCATGTGGTTGTAGGAGGCCTGTCGGGTGATGGTGATCGGCCTTCACTTGTTGACACTCTAGGCATCTGGCGATGAAATGGGCTACATCACGCTTCATGCCTACCCAAAAGAAGAGTTTCCTCATTTCTGCGTACATCTTCTTCACACCCGGATGCGCGCAATACAGTGATCTATGGGCTTCCTTCAGTATGATGTTTCGAATATCCCCATTCTCCGGGATGTACATCCTTCCTTGATATCTTAACAATCTGTCTGTTTCTAGATTATATCCTTCATACTTTGGTTCTAACTGTCTCATGTTCTGGAGGTTTGAAGTAAACTTTAAATACAAACTGTCTCCTAGCAGTTGTGCCATCACCTGTTCCCTCAGACTAACCTTTAAGGTCACCAAGGAGAAGATACGTGGTCTCCTACTCAAGGCATCTATGACCACATTTTCCCTTCCCTTTATATATGATATACCAAAATCATACTCACTCATAAACTCACTCCATAGCCTTTGCCTGGCATTCATATCTCTTTGGGTGAAGAGATATTTTAAACTTTGATGGTCTGTTTTGAGTTCAAAATTTCGACCCACAAGATGGTGCCTCCAAAGTTTTAGAGCTAGCATTACAGCTGCCAACTCTAAATCATGGGTTGCATATAACTCCTCGTGCTTCTTCAACTTTATTGATGCATAAGCTATCACTCCTCCATCCTGCATTAGCACGGCCCCCAACCCTTGTTTCGAGGCATCCGTGCAGACCATGAAGTCCTTTTCCATATTTGGCACTCGTAGAATTGGCACACTAGTTAGTAACCCCTTAAGCCCAATGAATGCACTATTATATTCTTCTGTCCATTCATACTTGACCCCTTTGCATTTCAACGTGGTGATGGGTTTCGCTATTTTTGAGAATCCTTCCACAAATCTCTGGTAATAACCCACTAGCCCCATGAAGCTTCTCACCCCATGTGCATTTTTCGGCACTGGCCATTCCAGAATGGCCTTTA
>ML778211.1:655643-687558 GCA_009831015.1 Picea engelmannii
TGATGGCGCATTAGTCAATCCGAAAGGTACTACAACAAACTCGTAATGTCCAAATCGAGTTCGAAAGGCAGTTTTTGGGATATCACTTTCCTTAATCCTTAACTGATGATACCCAGATCGCAAATCGATCTTTGAGAATACTGCCATTCCCTTCATCTGATCGAATAGGTCATCTATTCGCGGCATTGGGTACCTATTCTTCACTGTAGCACAGTTCAAGTCCCTATAGTCTATACACAGTCGTAAGGATCCATCCTTCTTCTTTACAAAAATTACCGGTGCGCCCCAAGGTGAGACACTGGGCCTTACTAGCCCTGAATCTAGTAACTCCTTCAACTGCATTTGCAATTCACAAAGTTTCAGCGTTGTCATTCGATACGGAGTCTTGGATATTGGTTCTGCACCGGGTTTTAGCTCAATGGTAAAATCAAGCTCCCTCTCAGGAGGTAATCCTGGTAATTCGTCTCGAAAAACATCCTGAAATTCCGACAATACTGGGTACTGATCCAATGAGGGTCCCTTCCTTTCTTTCACTGCCTCCACTACATAAAGTCGACACCCTTGTCTCAAGCATCGCTTGAACTTCATAGTTGATACAAAGCGTAATGAAACTTTTCTCTATATACCCTAAACCTCTATCGGTTTTCCTTCATCATTAACACAAAGAACCTTCTTTGCGAAACAATCTATCAAGGCTCGATGAGCTGCTAACCAATCCATTCCAATGATTAAGTCATATGTCCCAAGAGCAGTGATGTATAACTTCAACTTGGTAGTGCACACTCCTAGGTCTACTACACAATTACCGACACTAGGTCCTACAGCTTGTTTCTTCCCCGAAGCCATCTCGACTTGCTTAGAGTCATCGTGCTCATAGGCTGTCAGCCCACTCTTTTCTAATACAGATGGTGAAATGAAACTATCTATTGCACCAGAATCAAACAAAATCTTAACATTAACATAATTTAGCGTACCTGACGAATCCACTACGGTGGATTGATGTTCATCCTGGCGGTTATCAAACGCTGCGTAAATATGGTGGCTGCTACTTGCTTTCCCCATCAGTGCCTTTCCTTCATTATGCACGAACCCTGGTTGAAATTCTGGGCAGTCACGCTGGTAATGGGGTCCCCCGCACCCCCAATAGGTGACACTAGGTGGAATCGGTGCATTTCTATGTGTCTGTCCTTGAAATGAGTTCCTTCCCCTGGAACCTCTGCCCCTACTAGTTGTTTCCCGAGATGGTCGTGGACCTATCTGCACCGTTGGTGATGAACGAGATGTTGCACTAGCTGCCATTGAAATTCCTGCAGCTACTATCCTTGGCACATTTCTGTTACCATAAGGTGGTGGCCTTGAGCCCCCTCCCCTAGTAAATGTCCTCATGGTCTTTCCTACGAACCCAGGGCAATGTGGAAATGCCAATCTTGTACCCCCTGTTAGGTTCATGTGTTCTTCCGTGTAACGCGCACTCTCTACCGCCTCCGCCACTGAAGACGGTTTCCACATTCACACCATAACTCTTATCTTCGGGTTCAATCCATAAACAAAGCGCTCTGCTTGTCGTTGGTCAGTGTCCAAATATGAAACGTATTTAACCAGTTCCATAAACCTGATCTCATATTCTTCCATAGTCCTGTTTCCTTGTACTAAGGCATGAAATGCCCCTACTTGTTGTTCCTCGTAGTATGTTGGTAGATACTTCCTTCGGAACCTCTCCTCGAAGAGTTCCCAAGATACCGTGTCTGGGGTAAGGTGTAGTTGTCTTTATAAGTTTCCCCACCAGTTCAAGGAGCTATCTCTTAACTGGAAAATTGCAATCTTTTCCTTTGAATTGGACGCATAGTCCCTTAAGGAAAAACACCTTGTCATGCCTTCCAACCATGCTTCCGCACGTTCATTGGTGCGACCCCCGGAAAAATACGAAAGTTTTATTTTTTGCAACTCTCGAGTGATGTCTTCAGGTGGAGGTCCTCCCCCTGAATCCCTTGATGCTTCTGGATTACCCATTCCAGATGGTGGGGGTTCCACTTCAGTCCCTTCTGGTTGGTGTCCCTTTAAAGTCTCATTGATGGCTTCTAATGAGTGTAGTATGAGAGCTAGTTTGGGCAATGGTGGTGGTGGTGCTGGTGGCGTGGGTGGCGCCCGTGACGACGCTCTCCATCCTCGACCTCTTCAAGTCCTGGCCATCTAGTATGACTTAACCTGCATCACCCAAGGCTATCAGGGTGAGTTCCAGGACGTTTCAAATTGGTGCTACTCAAACTTAGAAACAGGGTTAGGCGTAAGTTTTCTTTACTTGTCTGTAAACATACATTACTCCATAAGGGGAATTGGCTCGGTTTTGGGTTAGGATTAAGCATCTAAGCTTGGTCAACATTGAACTTTAAGGTAGGATAACCTTACACTTTAATAACATAGTTGAATTAAAATTATTATTTACGTTAATTTAATCCATTTTAACTTTATAATTTTATTCGTCTCTCCGTATGCATGCAGTTAGGTGCATATACTTTATCTTCTGTATTGCTCACGACCCTTGGCTCCTAACTGCCAAATCCCCACTTGGGTTTCGGGGCTTCTTTATGCCCGCTGTCGAGAGTCTCCTGCCCTCACGGATTCCCGATCTCCGATATGTTCCTAGCAGTTTAGCCCCTAAGCTATGCTCGTGATCCACATGACCTTGCCTTGTGACCGCAGCTTTATTCCATATCGGGATTTCGGATATCGTGCTATCGATTTGCATGAATCCCGTGCCTACGGAATTCCTGATATCCCGATGCCCGATGAGCCTCTTCCTTGCGTGTTAGCCTTTCCGACTATACCGAGGTCCATGTGACCTGCACCTATGTGACCATAGTCCTAACTCCTGTCGGGATTCGGGGTTTCCCACAACAAAGATTCGGCGCATATTGAATCCTGAATCCCTGATCTCCGATTTCACGATATAATTAAGTCTTAATTAAACAGTCATTAATTAATCCTTAACGAAGGTTTAAGTGTTAAGTTAATTACGTCGGGCCTTCGGGGTTCACGAGTTCTCTTGACGTGATTTTCTCGTCACCGAGAATCCCGAAATGCCGATCCCTGATGCACGTGTGAGCTCTCTCTCTCCTCAACGTCACCACTGCCTTATGCCATTCTATCGGGTATCACGAATCACGACTTCTAATGCAACAATTCCTTTGTATGCAAAAGTCTAAAATGTCGAATCCCGACTCCTTCAGATCCTGGGACACGTGTCCCTCGTAATGAACGGCTTAGATCTCATCGGGAAATCGTGGATCACGATTTCCTATTGCGCAATTTCCTTACCCTCGAAAACTCCAACAAACAAAACTCCGACGACGCCTGATCCTTTGCCACCTGTCCTCGTAGATGGACGGTCCTGATTGTACCAAGATTTTCCTATGGGTTTCCCGACTCTTCCCAGATGACAGACACCTGTCCTTCACTCTGACTCTAGTGGTCCCACCATGCTTACGTCACCGTCGGGATATCACCGATCGCGATTCCCAGCGATGCAGTTTCCTTATCTTCGAAAACCCTGATTTCCCAATCCATGACTCTACTGGATCCTCTGACACGTGTCCTTGCATAATGGACGGTCCAGATATGATCGAGAAATTGCGTATCGCGATTTCAATATGCATGAGTCTCTTGTCTCCGGAAACCCCGATTTCCCGATCCCTGACTCTATGGGATCTCTTGACACGCGTCCTGCACAATGAACGGTCCAGATCTTATCGGGAAATCATGTATCGCGATTTCAATATGAAACGGTTCTATACTCCCCAAATCTCCGATGGTAAAATCTCGACGCCTCCCAAAACGTCGACATGTGTCCTGCCGAGATCAATGGCTAGGATCCGTTCTTGGGATTTCGAGGACCACAAGGTCTCGATTTTCTAACTTCACAAAACCCCGATGGCTCAGATTTCGTGATGACTCCTCCTATGCACGCTAGGGATTAAACCCTGCGCAACTTGTCTAGATATAACGACTGACGAGATTTCGTCTGAGATCTGACGGCGCAGATCCGTTCTCCCGTGTAACAGACAACTCTTCTTTGATATAATGATTAATTTGCATGAAACATTACGTAATGTAAAAAGTTCTCTCTTTGGCACATTTGAAATTTTATAAGGGTCTATGGTTCTTGAAATTTTCACATTGTTACAATCATTGAGGCTTAATATAGGCAAATAGTTCACACTATTCCTATGTGATACAAATCTGATAAGTTTCCTTGTTCCAAATGCGCATCGACAGTTCCCCATTTAGGTAAGTTCGAGGTAAAGTAGGCCTGTTCAAGGTCCCGCAAATGTCTTTTGCATTTTATTTAGTACGGTTCACGTAATTATTGAATCTCACTAGTTTCAAGCCTTCCAGAGAAGCTTCTCTCGATATTTTCATCGGTTTCAGGTGTCTATTCTACCTGAAACTTCATTAATAGCATTGCCCAAATAAAATTTACGTTATGACTTCTCTTTTCCATGCGCAATAGTTTGGATACCATACTGTATCATGTATCAGTTTCATTTAGTCAAACCGAATGCGTATCTCCTACAGGTTAAGCGTGGCTGGAATTAACACTCCTGGTTTCGGCCCTTAGGTCCCAGATTTCGAACTAAGATGCTCTGATACCATATGTAATGCCCATATATTACTAAGGGTCATTAAGTTTCCTAAACATTTTAAGAAAGTAAATTGAAACAAAACTCAGTGTTCATAACAACAAGCGAGCTCAGAAAACCTCTTCCCAGCATACTTGGCAGCATCCTGCTTCCTCACATATGCTATTTATCAATTTTGCCCAGGTCTTTTTTTCCTCCTTTGGGGATTTTCGCAGCTTCTTAATCCCTAATTTTCAGGGGCTGCTAGTGGCCATATCTCTGATTTTCCACTTCTCATAATCATCCTAGAGGAAATTATGACATATTCCCCCCACTCATGGAGTCATGGTCAGCTGATTTTTAACATGGTTGTTCCATTTGTCCTCCTGAAGTTAATATAAATATTATGTTGTGATACAAGTGTCATAGTCAAATAGTTAGTTGAGTCCAAACGGATGTATGCTCAACAGTCACATTAATTAAATACAATTATTAAATTTGAAATTCGGAATTGCCATAAATGGCAAAAATTTTCCAGATTTGAATTTGCCAAAAATGGAAATAAATTTCCAGCACACAAAAATAAAAATATTTATTTTTGGGGGATGTCACAATGGATTTCCTTCCATCTTGATTTCTGCATCCTCCTTAGCTGCCATAATTAACACAAAATATAAAGGGCTTTATGTTTGTAACCATAAGATTTATTAGTTTTACATCAATCGGAATATCTACTAAGAAACTAATGTGGCCTTGTTCAGGCCCAGTGTTGTAACTTTTTCTTTGATACCATATGTAATAAACCCCAAAATCGCCATAAAAAAAAAAAAATTCTAAGGGGCCATAAATTGTAAACTTATAAGAGATATATTTATAATGAGGAGGAATATCCTTCCCGGTACTTATGATTCTTATGATTCAATTTTCTTTTCCCAACAATTACCGAACCAAAGCTGGGTGCTTACTCTTCAATCCTTCTTAAGTCCTACTAGTGCTTTTGTAAGTGGTTAAGTGTTTTAAAAGATGTAATGGTAGGGGAATGGATATAGGCTTAGGGCTTAGGTTTCTAGCCCCTCCTTAAAACCATACTCCATTCGCGCATAGATCTAACTTCAATAACTTGACATAAATTTTATAACCTTAGCACAGTCATCGACCTGGTTGTTTTATTGTTGAATTTAACATTTTTGGGCTGCTGAAAAGGATGCCACGGGATTGATAACTTCCTCATTAATCTTTCATTTTGATTGAGGGTCTCCCTTCGCCATGTAGTCCATTAACTTACTAGTCTAGAGACGAGCCCCAAGCTGGAAGTTTAAGCGAACTTTGCTAGAATTATGTAGTCTGTGCCCGACGTTTAGCTAGTCTAGTATCAACTACAGGTTAATAAATACAAACAAAGGTTCTGGACAAACCCAAGAAGACCCTCATAAATGTGAATGGAGACGTTGATAACTGGGATTAAACTTCTCTAACCGACCATTAAAGAAGGTGGGTGAGGGATAAGGGTCACTGTATACCTTTCTTCAATCCCAGTATGCCATCTCGCTCAAAGAACATGTCGCACTTCCTGTCATATCCTCTACATTCAATGTGCCTAGTTTTTTGGGTTCAGGGTAATAGTCGTCGCTCATTACACATTGTTCAACCTGGCTCATAGAGGGTTCAATGTTACCATAATGTTTATTTCTGTTTTCCTTCGCGAGGATCTGGATAAGGAGCGCTTTTCGACTGTGATGCTATCAGTAAGTGACAGTCTTAACTTTATTTTCATTCAAAAAATGTTTCACACTATCATCCTTTCTGTTATAGTTTTATTTTGACTGTTCTCTTACGTTCTCTTATGCGTGTTTTTGCACGAGGGGGTAATCTGCCCGTAGGCCCTTATCACCTTCTTCCACCCTCAATGTTGTTTTCCCCTTTGATACCTTAGTTTTTCTTGTTTTTTATTTATCTTAATTGCATACACAGATAGGGTTTTTTTTTTTTTTCGCTCCTTATTCATGTTCCCAAATTTATTGACGAGTTCTTAAGATTGAATCTCTTCGATTGTGAGTCTCTTGAACGAATAGTAGCCAGGTTAACCATTTTTGTAAGACTCAGGCTATAATTGGGGCTAAAAAAATATTCGATTTGTTTTCTTTGCGGCCACTTATTTATAATCTGGGGTATGCGAAGTCGCGTATAATGGGATTTTGTCGTTGTGTTGTTTTTCTACGGATCCTTTAAATTTCTTTGTAATGTAATGGATGGGATAAAGGTTTTTTACATTTTCCCCTTTGATTTAAACTTAGGTGTATATTTTATTATACGGCTCGTATATATATATATATATATATATATATATATGCATTGTACTTCAATATGTATTTTTATACTGTCACTTGATTATTCTCAGATTCTTGTTATTGATGACGGGCCCTTTTGTTTGCGAAGGTACCCATCAGATAGGTCCAGCTACCTCCTCCCCTTCTGGTCTGGATGAATACGCGATAGTCACAGCAGGGAAGAGGTCGAGTTTCCCCACCTAGAGTTAAGTATTTACTTCAATTGTAAATTTCATTTTATCAAAAAATTTCTTTCTAAATGAATGGATTATAATGATTGTGTTAAAAATGTGTATAGGGTTTTGGCTAAGCGGCTACGAGGTGGACTACCACTGTCATCTGCGAGAAAGGTAAATGGGTTCTGATATACCTTCCTCCATGACTTAGGCAACTCAACCCTAAAGGATTACTCTATATACTATAGGTTATTCGAGTTGTGTTAATTATGTTATTCGGTTGAAGGGCTCAATCAGATCTTTTATTCCGTTCCACTTTGGCAATTGAGGAAACAAATATGATTTACAATCTCTTACCATCTGGTAATACAATTGTTGGATATTTCACTCCTGTAGCTTTATCGCAACCATTAGCTTCATACATTCTTGACAAGGTAGTACTTTCTAGGTGTATAATCATTTATCTTACATTTGTAATATTTCATACTAAACTTGCAATTAAATGGATGGACTCCCTGTTTCAATATGAGATGAATCCAAGTTTTGTTTTTCCCTAGTGTACTTCTATGTATGTGGAATGTTTGAAAGCTATATGATTTCCTGTCACAAAGGTGTTGACTAGTCCATGTCTTAGGAAATTAGACAGAGCAGTTTCCTTTAAACTTTGTGAACTATGTATTTTATGTCTAAGTTTAAAAATTGTTTATAAAAGTAATTCATATGAAAAATTCACTCTCTGAAGATGCAATATCTTTCTGCTGAAATCTAAGTTAATAATTATGTCAAACGAAAAAGAAAAAGTATACTCCATTGTTGCTATGAATTTCACATTATATTCATAACTCCTTGATTTTTTTGTCTTTTACTGGTGTTCTTACTTTTGTTCTGTGCGACAGTAGGTGTAGAAGGATTCAATATCCATTTACCTAACAGAATTCCGAAAGGCTAAACTTATGAGTTTATATGCATATAATCTATAAAAGGGTACAATAAGACAACAATTTTATGTATAAGGTAATTTCAATTATATTCACTTAGAGCCTCTTTTAATCAGTGTATTAGACGCCAACAATACTAGATCTGTCAATCTATGTATATACATAAATATAATTTCACTTCCATAAGAGTTTGGTAATTATATACCGATGTTCCGTGGGATCTATGTTTGGTTTCCTGGGATTTTAACTACAGAAAGGATTTGCCCCATTGATGTTAATCTCCTCCTTTCCTTATTGATTTATATAAATATAATTATAGGTTCTTGCATCCAACAATTTATTTATAGGAGGAACAATTCTAGAGTTGGGATGTCTATTACTAACTTCGCGACAACAGACAGATTATATCCACGAAAGTATTTCATCTTCCGCAACAAATATATATACTTCAAGAGTCAGATGTGAACATTCCACCAGACGTATTACAACTATATATATATATATATATATATATATCCTTCACATATATTCCTCACAATGAACAGATATGATCATTCAAATAGTTTACATTACCACAATTAGATATAATCACCCAATAGATACATTACATCAATCAGACATAGTCCTTCAAACAGTTTACATATGGCAAGTAGATATAATCACCCAACAGATACATTACATCAATCAGACATAGCCATTCAAAACAAAGAGGGGTAGATCAACATATCTGAATCCAATTTGTGGGAAGACAAAGGGAACAACCATGTTCCTCCCAACCGTAGAATAGGGCAGCTAAAATCACTTTCCCAATTCACCCCCTAGCCTGACCTTGAATCCATGAGGGAGAACTTGGAAAACTCTTCCTCAGTAATGTCCTTCAACTTCAGAAGATTCTTATTCTTCACACTTACTCAATAGTGTTCATAACAACAAGGAAATAAAATCAATAGTCTCTCTCCCCAACATACTTGGCAGCGTCCTGCCTCCTCACATATGTTATTTATCAATTTGCCTAGGTCTTTTTCCTCCCTTGGTAATTTTTGCAGCTTTCTAAATCCCTGATTTTCAGGGGCCGCCAATGGCCAAATCACTAATTTTCCACTTTTAACGATCATCCCAGAGGTAGTTCCAACATGGTCCGCACTCATGGAGTCATGGTCAGCTAAATTTAACATGGTTGTTCCATTTGTCCTCCTGCAATCAATATAAAATATTCTATTTTCATACAAGTATCATAGTCAAATAGTTAGTTGGGTCAAATCAGGTCTCTGCCCAACAGTCATAATAATTAATTACAATTATCAAATTCGAAATTCAGAATTTCCATAAATGGAAAAAATTTTCCAAATTCAAATTTACTAAAAATGGAATAATTTTCCAGCAAATTTAAATTTCAAAATATTTTTTTTTTTTTGGGATGTCACACAGATCATCTTAAGGAAAGAACTAACGATCTAAAACAGCTTGAGGAAGAGTTTGTTCAAGAAGAGAAAGGACTTGAAGAATAAATAATCACATTAAAGATCCATCTTGAAGATGCAAAAAGAACAGAAGAAGTCATGAAGTATCAAATAATGAAGAAAGAAGAAGAGGTTGAAAAGCTTGAATAAGAAGTTTTCACATTGAGAAGTGAAATTGTCAAGCTCAACAAGAACGTTGAATATAAAGAAACATCCATATCAGTTATAGATAATGAAGAAAAGCACTCTAGGTTGCTAGAAAAGAAGAATAAAGAAAATATAAAGAGTTATGTAGAAGTACTCAAAGGAAGGAATCATGGTCAACTAGAATCTAAGAAAACTATTGAAGATAGATCTTCAAGAAGACCATCCATGTTCAAGCAACAACAAAGCTTCAATAATGATCATGATCATGATTAGTCAAGGTAGAAATTCAGAAGGACTACACCATAAAGAAGATCATTCACTCCCAGGTATGCAAATTTATTTTATGGTCATTATTTTTATTGTACTAATTTTGGACATAAGTTTGCAGATTGAAAGGATTATAAAAGAAATGTTCAAGCAAAAAATGTTTATGTGGCCCCACGTAACATTGAATATTACAAATGTCATAACTATGGTCACATAGCTAGTGATTGTAGAATCATGATCGATACTTCCATGAAAGAGAACATTGATATCAGATACAATAAAATGGATAAGAAAACACAAAGAACAGGTGAACAAAGACCAGGTCCCATAGATTGCAAGATTGGTAATAAAACAAGATGAATAAAATTCTAGAGAGAAAAAAAAAATGTCAGATACAGAAAGGTTTAGAAAATAACTAAAATAAAAGGAGGACATGTAAATAAGGAACAAATTCAAGATATTGTAATTTCAGGCATTGTAGTGAAAGATGAATCCACAGATAGAAAGAAAGAAGTCAGATCTCAGAGAGATGATGAATCTACCAATGAAGATGATGATGAATATACATCAGAGCATGAATTGTTCTGAGCCATACGACTTAGAGACTCCCAGGTAATATGGATATTAGACACGGGGAATCTATGCGATAGTTGTCATATACCAAAGAACCATCCTTCAAGCAACTTGTAGAGTTTAAGAAGATGGATCCAGATCAATCAGTTAGCATAAGTACAATTAGTTGTAGTAATGAAGACTTCATGATAGTATAGCGATAAATGGGTCAACATTATGGACAGTTGTGCAGTAGAGTCTTGGAAAATATGGACATAGATGGATATGTAAGAACACTTAGCAGGTTTGGATAGATATATTACAATGGACAAGAGCATGGATTCATAGATTGGCTTAGAGAGTGGTTCAGAGGCAAAGGAACATTATCATAATATATGATATTTACATAGGAAATGGCTCGAACAATGATAATGGATTCCAAACTCACAGATATTCTTTGGACACATGCAGTGCATACAACAATTCACATTCAAAACAAAGCAATGCTCATAAACAACAATGAAAAAACTCCCTACGAGCTATGGAAAGGAAGAAAATGCTACATCAAAAGAGAATATGGAAGAATGGGTGGATGAGAATTAAAGGAAGAAGAAAATGAATCAATGGACTAACTTTACGAAGAAGAAGAAGAAGATGAAGAGGAATTATAAGGGGAAGATGAAGAAGATCAATTAGAAGTAGAAGAGCAAGTTCAAAAAGTGCCTCCAAAGACACTTAGAAAACGAGTACAAAAGAATCATCCTTTAGATCAGATTATCAGAAATAAGATGCAGAATTTGAGACTAGAAGAATAATTCGTTCTCCAGAAAAAATGTGTTAGCAACAATTTTTGTGTTGGGCACAAAATTATCCAGGTCTGCAGGTTGCACGAGAAGCTCCCAAGAACAGCACGGAAAAATCTCTTTTCAAGTTACAAGTCAAGCGAGCAGGCGAAGTTTTGTTGTCGAGCGGCCGAGACCCATCTATAAAGCTGATCGATTGTCACCGAGATCTCAGGGCTAGCAAGTTACCCGAGGTATAGTGTCAAAGAAAGAACCTATATTTCAAGACAAAATATGGGTTGTCCGATCCAGTGACGCATGGCGCAAGATCTAGTCATGTCAGCATATCGGCATTCGGGAGTTCGAAGGGTAAAAGTCCCTCTTCTTCTCACATCTCGGAACCCCGAAGTGCCGAAAGCACCCAGAATCAGGCCCATGGTTTTAGCGCCTAGTCACAAAAGAACAGGCCTGGAGGAGGGGCGCTAAGGTTTATCATTTGGCAAAACGGGTCCCGAAGAGCCAAGAGAGATCTTAGCCGTTCATCCCGAAGGGACACGTGGTGTGCGATTAGGCTCTCTTCCTTTTCGCCCATTGCAACTTCGAAGCGCAAGGAGAAGCTCTTTCATATCCCTGAGATGCAAAGCGTCAAAGACGTCCCGGACCCAGGCCCACAGTATTACTGAATTAGTTCAGGACCGTCATATCAGAGAGGGGCATGTGGCACCCATTAGGCCCTCTCGACATTTATCCCATAGCAACTTCGAAGAGGAAGGATCTACTCCTTCCTATCCATGAACCCCGAAACGTTGAAAGCACCTTTGAAGATAGGCACAAGGTCACAGTCCGTAGTGGCTTGAAGGCAATAGAAAGAGCTATGCGAAGGGCCGAGGCACCGGGTTTAGTTGTAGAAGGGATCACCATGTTCTCTAGGTGCCAGTTCAACTTGATCTCAACCTTGATACCTGCTCGGAGTAAATGAATAAGAGAGAGGGTGGATGAAACCTCACCTCACTCGTTAATTGCAAGGTATGGATGTCCCATCGGGAAGTCTGCCCGAGATGATCCCCTGTACTGATTCTTTCCACAGAAGCCATGCCGAGTCCTCGACTCACCAGGGAATCCTGCGCACGCTAATTCATCATTTAAGGGCTCAACTACCCCCTGGCACGAGCCATGCAGAATTAAGGTGGTGTATGATAGAGGAGTGCAGGCCAGATTTGATTGAAGAGACGCCTCATCCTGAAAGTCTAGGAGGCCTCTGATGGGCAAATGTTTAGGAGTATATATACTTTGTTTTGATATTTTTCAAAGGATCGATGGTAGAGCGAAGCGTCCGATTGTAAAGTTTTAACAAACACTCTAGTTCTCTGGATTATGCATCTGTATGTGAGATTTCTTGTTTAATAACAGACAGTTTTCTTACCCCATCTAGCTTTCATCTCATACTAAGGGAGTTCATGATTGACTGATTCACATGAATTATTGCAATTATGTTACGATAAAGGATTTATTGTTGCATTGTTGTATTCTTCGGTTTTCTGCATTTGAATGTAATAAGATCTTGCGTTTAGATGTTTTCTCCTACAGTCTATTAGAGACCTAATGTTTACGACAAACCTTTGCAGTTCTCTTATACATGTCTTCCCCCTACTCACCCTTACTACAACTCACTGTCTGAAGTTTATCTAAGACCTCACTTCTTGTAACATAACCACTACCTAAAATCAAACTTTTTCGTTGAGTTCTCAATGAAGAGAATCCTCGAATCTTGCATTAGCGAAATGGCAACCCCGATCACGGGTCTTTCATTCACCTACACGGCCTTCTGCACCTTGATCACAGTCTTCCCTGATCTTAATTTTAGGTTATGGGGGTTTTGTCTTTGCTATTGTCAATATTTCTTGTACTCTTCAATCCCCGATCACCGATGAGCTCCTATTGGCCTTAGCCCCTCCCTGGCTAGGCTCCTATTCCACACGACCATGCACACAAGACCGCAGCCTTATAGCTTTCATTTCATCGGGCTTTCGGGATTTCTAATGCCAAAATGCATATTCACCTTGGATCCGCGATCCTCCGATTCCCGATGCACTCCAACTTTCGCTAGTCCCCTGGGCTAGTCTTTTGGGTCCATACGACCTCCCTCTATATGACCGCCACCTTACCTTTCGTCGGGGTTTCAGGGTTTTCAATGCCAAATTGCATATTTCCACAGGATTCCTGATTCCTCGAATCCCGAATCTCCAGTTTGCTGACAAATGGCCCCTCACGATGGCACTATCCTCCTTCTCTGATGTGTTGACAGCTAGCTCCCACTCATCGGGGTTTCGGACTTCGCGATTCCGAAATGCAGAGATTTCGTGTCCACGGAATCCCCGATATGCCGATCCCCGACTTTCTTCGGATCTCTGACACGCGTCCTAAATGCATGGACAGTCCAGGTTAAGCCTCGGACTTCGCCAAACACCAACCCAAAAAGAACTTACCTATGTGAGTCCCGATGGCCCAAATGCCAATGACTCCCAATGGTTGCCACCTGTCCCAATCAGATGGACGGCTCTGATTGTATCGGGGGTTTCACTATGGATTTCCCCGACCTCTTGCTTACAGAACTCCCGATTTGCCGACTCTCTTCATATCTCTGCCACGTGTCTCACCCTGATGGACGGTCCAAATCTAATCTCGTTATTTTGAGACTTATAGCGTCCTAATTCCCTCGACCTCAGGATCTCTGATATCCCGATGGTAACCCTCGGGTAGTTCCTGTCCGATCCGATGGCTGATGGGTAATTGGACCAACATCTAACGGTCTAGATCCGTTCTTACTGCGCACACTCCAGAGACTAAAATCCGAGCATCTTAACCCGATCCAACGACCAATAGGATTTCTGAATGAGATCCAACGGTTGTCGATCTCCCCCTTCTATATACTTAACTTGGTACACCCCGGATGTAGAAACCAACGGCCCAGGTCTCCTTCTCTAGCCGATCTGACGGCTCAGGTCTGTCCCACCTCACGCATTTCTTCCACTACTTCGTGGATGTGGAAAGATCAACGGTCCAAATGTTCTCATGGACCTTGGGGGACCTACAATCTTGATTTCCTCGCTATTCTCAAAGATAGAGGGAAAAGGGGCAAGATGTGTAACGCTCTTACTACTTCCGTCAATCTAACGGTCGTGAATGACCATGGGTCTTCCGACAGGATCTCATTCGTTGATTCGTTACTTATCCCTACGTTGCTACTTCAGAATTTTAGGAGGGTCATTCCTCCTCGTACAGGGTTATTAAGACTTGCGCGTTCAAGTCCTTTTTCTGGGTTCTTGGTGAACCTTTCTAAGGAGGGAAAGTCTCTGTGACGAGGTCTATTCCAGGGCATCCCTGGAGACGGGTAAGGGGAAACAAACTCCCGAGGATGGACTGGAATTCTGAATTGGTTCGACTCATGCATAATTAAATTCATTTATCAACATAATGCATGCGTGGTCTTTCTATTATAACCATATATCTAACATTACTTATCAAAACACTGCACATACATTCTTATACTGTAATTGTTCACAATTTCATAGTTTATGAGCATATATGTCAGCATATGAATTTCAATATGCCATATGAACAAAACACTTATCAGAAATAACTTCAGGAGTGGGTACGACTGCTGAGAGGGGTGCTCGTTTCCACCCAACCGTGGGGGTAGCGACTCCCAGCGGATTTACCACTAGCCATCCCCGAGCTGAGACCACGATGCTGTTAGACTGCATCTCTCTGTCTTCCAGTGACCAGGAGTGAAGGTTGCAATCCTTCCTCTCTGCTATCACTCACTCTGCGTAAAAATGCCAGAGTTCCCCTCGCGTCTTCCCCCCCCCCCCCNTCATGATGGCTCTATGGATAGGCAGTTCACCTCCCCATCCCTCATTAAGCCATCAACTTACCATCCTACGGGGAATTTAATTCGGGGCCAGCGAGCTGCTTTTGGTTCTCTGGGCCAGTGGAGTCTAAATACAGTGTTAATTCTCGGTGGAAGTTAACACCACCTTTCCAGGTGCCCTCCACCGCCATCGTGGTCTCTTTTTCTGCACATCCCCTCTTAGTAGTTCTACAATAAATTCAAAATGTTATTCACATTCATTGACCTCTTCCTCAAGGTCCATTTACATCACATATTCACATTTATGAGTTTTCCATAGTTCTTGGCTAGTCCAGTTATATTTGCAAGCTGGGGGAAACAGGGTGTTACAATTCCCTCCCCCTTAAAAAGGAACATCGTCCTCGATGTTCTTATCTACTAACGTGAATTGCATGTACATAAGTAAACAAAATCGGATATTCCTGTCTCATGGCATCCTCCATTTCCCATGTAGCCTCATCTGGGCCAAAATGTTTCCACTGCACCTTGACCTGTGAAATGGTTATGTTCCAGAGTGGGGTTTCCTTTCTGTCCAGTATGCATTGGGGTTCTGGTAGAAATTCTCCCTCCAGTTCCACCTGGATCACAGACCAGTCAATTATATGATTAGTATCATGTACATATTCCTTCAATAATGAAACATGGAAAACATTATGCGCTTTTACTGTGGGAGGAAGTGCTAGCCGATAGGCTACAGGTCCCACTCTTTCTAGAACCTCAAAGGGTCCATAATACCGGGGTGCCAATTTGGCACAAGCTCCCATTTTCAAGGAACTCCTTCTGGGCTTAATTCTGAGATATACATGGTCTCCCATTTTGAACTCTCTTAGAGTTCTCTTTTGATCAGCATAAATTTTCTGTCGGTTCTGAGCGATCTTCAAATTTTGTTTTATCTGAGTCACTTGCTGCTCCATTTCTTTCAACATATCAGGTCCAATATAAATCCTATTTACAGGGTTACTCCAGCTAACTGGAGTATTACACGACCTACCATAGAGGACCTCGAAGGGACTCATCTTTAAGGATGCTTGGTAGTCGTTGTTGTAGGCGAATTCTACCAATGGCAGGTAGTCTTCCCATTTTCTGGGTTGATGCATTACATGCATCCTTAACATATGTTCTAATATTTGATTTACTCTTTCTATCTATCCATCGGTTTGAGGGTGATAGGCGGTACTAAACAACAATTTGGTCTCTAAACCCGCCATCAGTGATTTCCAAAAATTGGAAGTAAATTTTGTGTCTCTATCAGATATTATCTCCCTCGGCATACCGTGCAGTCGAAATACCTCTTTCATGAATATCTGGGTG
Source organism: Picea engelmannii (assembly GCA_009831015.1). Taxonomy (NCBI): domain Eukaryota; kingdom Viridiplantae; phylum Streptophyta; class Pinopsida; order Pinales; family Pinaceae; genus Picea; species Picea engelmannii. The sequence continues at coordinate 672,130 of ML778211.1, forward strand.
ATATATATCGCCTTGCAGGTTGATTTGACGTGGATGAAATGAACAGACTTGCTCAGTTTATCCACCACCACCATAATGGCATCATTCTGTTTGGTTGAAGTCGGTAATCCAATCATAAAATCCATGGAGATGGTTTCCCATTTCCATTCTGGGATGGGTAAAGGGTGTAGTAGTCCTTTTGGGTGTTGATTTTCTACTTTAACCTTTTGGCATTCTATGCATTGGGCCAAATATTTGGCTACGTCCTTCTTCAATCCCGGCCAATAAAATTTCTTCCGGGTGGCAGTGATCATTTTCTGGTATCCTGGGTGACCGGTGTAGGGTCTTTTATGTAGTTCATCCATGATGAACCTCTTCAAGTTGTCACAATTGGGAATGTACAGTCTATCTCTGTAAGTGATCAGGCCTCCTTCGGTCATCTAATAGCTTTCATATTTTACTCCAGCGGATTCTTGTTGTAGGTACAGGGTCACATTTCGAACAAAGGGATCTGTTTCTTGTGCCTCTTTGACTTTGTTCTTGACATCTGTCTCGCAGGTACTCACTGCTGCCAAGTGAATCATTTTCATGCCTCTTCTTAGGGCATCGGCCACCCTATTTTCCTTCCCTTTGATGTGTTTGATCTCAAAATCAAATTCGCTAAGGAGGGCCATCCATCTAGCTTGTCTAGCATTGAGCTTTGGTTGGTCGAACAAATACCGTAATCCACAGTGATCTGTCATAAGCACAAATTTTCTTCCCAAGAGGTAATGCCTCCACATTTTTAAGGCATGCACTATGGAAGCCAGTTCTAGATCATGAGTCACATAGTTGACCTCATTTTCATTCAATTTTCAGGATTCATAGAAAATCACCTTTCCTTCCTGCATGAGGACTCCTCCGAGCCCTTCCTTACAGGCATCTGTGCACACAAGGAAGTCATCTTCTGGGTCAGCGATTTTCAACATGGGTGCATGGGTTAGTAAATGTTTCAAGGTTTGAAATCTTTCTTCACATTGTTGTTTCCATAGGAATTTTGTCCCCTTCCTCTGGAAGGCAGTGATTGGACAACCAATCTTGGAGAAATCTTTTATAAATATCCTATAGTGTCCCGCCAATCCCATAAAGGATCTGATGTCTAAGACATCCTTTGGGGTAGGCCATTCCATGATAGACCTGATCTTGTCAGGATCTACTGCTACCCCTTCCTCGGACAAAACATGTCCCAAGTAGTGTATTTTCTTCTGAAAGAAGTCACATTTATTGAATTTGGCATAGAGTTGATGCTCGCTTAGCACTTGCAGCACAAGTCTAAGATGTTCTTCATGTTCTTCTCTATCCTTAGAGTAGATTAAAATGTCATTAATAAAAACTAGTACAAATTTATCTAGAAATTTACTGAGTACATTGTTTATTAAGCACATGAAAGTGGCAGGGGCATTGGTTAACCCAAATGGCAGTACCACAAACTCATAGTGACCATACCGTGTCTGGAAAGTGGTTTTATGGATGTCTTCACCCTTGATTCGGACTTGATTGTAACCCAACCTCAAGTCATTTTTTGAGAAAATAGACGCACCTCCCAACTGATAGAATAGATCATCGATCTTGGGCAATGGGTACTTGTTCTTTATGGTTACTTTATTAAGTTGTCTATAATCTATACACAGTCTAAGGGTGCCATCCTTCTTTTTCACAAACATGACTGGTGCTCCCCATGGGGACACGCTGGGTCGAATATAACCCTTATCCATCATTTCTTTCAATTGTAATTTGAGTTCTACTAACTCAGGTGTGCTCATTCGGTAAGGTGTCCTGGACACCGACACTGCTCCTAGTGTGAGCTCTATCGGGAAGTCAATGTCTCTCTTCAGAGGTAAACCCGATACCTCTTATGAAAACACATCTCTGTATTCTCTCAGGATAGGGTGATCATCAAGGCTTGGTTTAGCACCTTCGGTTGTTTTCAACACCTGTATTGCATATAGGGGACATCCCTTTCGGCAATACTTCCTCATTTGCAGGGCTGATATTTGTCTCACCGAGACTGGTTTTCATTTCCCTTGGAGGGTTATCCTTCTTCCTTCTTTGCTCACACATTCTAAGGTTTTATGGTAACAGTCCAATTTGGCTTTATGAGTGGCCAACCAGTCCATACCAATCAATAGGTCGTATGATCCCAGGGGTAATACATTAAGGGTTGCTTGGGTGGGGAATTCACCCAACATTAATTGGCAGGATGGTATGACCTCTACTACCTTTCTTTTAGTGCCAGTGGCTAACTATACCAACCATGGATTGGTTTGTTTTCGTGGTTGTAGCTTACATTTATCAACAACTTTAGGGGCTATATAACTCAAATCTGAACCAGGGTCAATCAAAACAGACACCAGATGGTTGAAAATCATACCTTCTATTTCCACTACTGAAGCTTGGTGGTTAGCTTGGTTATTATCCAAGGCTGCATAAATCTGTGGCACACTCCTTGCCCCATCATTGACTGTGGTCGCTTCCTAAAGGTTATAAACTTTCCAAATATTCTATTGTCGGTGTGGACAGTCTCTCCGAAGATGCTCTTCTCCGCAATCCCAACATTCCAAAGGTTTCCTCTTTGGGTTATTAGTCTTTATTGGTATAGGTCCAGAAGTTTTATTTCTGTCCACCAAGGGAAATTTCTACTGTAGTACACTCCGGGTTGGAAAGTTCATTCTGTGGTTCTTCTTGTAGTTTTTAAATCCTGAGGATTTGCTCCCCTTTTTCTGAAATCTTGAACCATTCTTTTGTTTCCAGTCTCCACGAGACTCTGCCCGATGTCCATATTGTTCATGACAATAAGTTGCCTTTTATATAGTGTCTTCTAAGGTCTTTGGCTCATCGAATTCGACTCGGTTCCGGTATTCTTTGGGTAGCCCACTGATGAAGCGTTGTGCCTTCGCCTTCTCTTCTTTGATGTAGGGTACATATCTCCATAAGTCGAGGAATTTGTTGACATATTCCTCCATAGTAAGTTGTCACAGTTTAAGTTCATAGAACTCTTTAGCCTTCTCATCGAAATATATTTCCAACAAATACTTCTTCCGGAAGTACTTCTCGAACCGTTTCCAAGACAGATCCTCCTCGCGGACCCCCTTCATATTCTTAAGGTCTTCTCACCAGATGGAAGCCTTTCCGTTCAAATTGAAAGTGGCCACTTGGGCCTTCAAATTCTCTGAAAAATCATGGACTCTAAAATATTTCTTCAGTCCCAGTAGCCAGGCCTCGGCTTCCTCTCCCTTCTTTATCTCACCGTTGAAGGAGGGAGGTTTGGCCTTTTTGAATTCCTCAAACTTATGACTCTTGGAAGTCTTTTGCTTCTTCTATTTATTTTGAGAATAGGAACTGGTCCTACTGCTAGAAGAGCCTTCTGAATCACCAGCTTCCTTCTCAGTGGAATCATCTGGCATTGGTCCTTTACCTCTGGGGTGGACCTTTCTTGACATGCTTCTCTCAGTATGGCCACTGATACGACCATGATTCTGCATCTCAGTTTCATGATGCATTTGTCACTGTAGGTCGGATAAGCTCTGCAGTAAAACTGCATTAATTTTGGTTTGCTTTTCTTGTTCTTTCATCATCCTTTCATTGTCGGCCTTGCAGCTTTGAAATTCAACCCTGAGACTCCTCACAGTATCGGCTAGGTTTGGAGGGGTTCCTATTGTTCTTCGTTCATCAGACTCTTCGTCTCTGTTGTCGGAGCCTTCTCCCACCTCTTGGTGAGTCACCATACTCTGCGTCTGTAGATTCCTGCAGTTGATTGTCTGCTTGAGTGAAAAGAAAAACGTTGGTTATTAGTCAAGACTTAAATTCATTTTTATAACTTGTGCATAAATTAATAACTCTTTCACATGCATACACAATCGGGTTCTCATTTTCCAAGTTTTTAATCCTGGACCAGAGAGTCAAGTTAGGGGGTTACTCCTCGTAGGAGTGCTTCAAACGGAGTTTATGCGCGACTCGTGCATGAGTCCAATCAGGTCGAGTGTTGTAACCATGCTCTGATACCACTTTGTAACATAACCACTACCTAAAATCAAACTTTTTCATTGAGTTCTCAACGAAAAGAATCCCAAAATCTTTCATCAACGAAATGCCAACCCCGATCACGGGTCTTTCATTCACCTACATGACCTTCTGCACCTTGACTGCAGTCTTCCCTGATCTTAATTTCAAGTTATCGGGGTTTCATCTTTCCCGTTGTCAAGAGTTCTTGTACTCTTCAATCCCCGATCACCGATGAGCTCCTTTGGCCTTAGCCCCTCCCTAGCTAGGATCCTAGTCCACTCGACCGTGCACACAAGACCGCAGCCTTATAGCTTTCCTTTCGTCCGAGTTTCGGGCTTTCTAATGCCAAAATGCATATGCACCTTGGATCCGCGATCCTCCGATTCCTGACGCACTCCAACTTTCGCTAGTCCCCTGGGCTAGTCTTTTGGGTCCATACGACCTGCCTCTATATGACCACCACCTTACCTTTCGTCGGGGTTTTGGGGTTTTCAATGCCAAAGTGCATATGTCCATGGGATTCCCGATTCCTCGAATCCTGACTCTCTGGTTTGCTGACAGCTGGCCCCTCACGATGGCACTATCCTCCTTCTCTGATGTGTTGACAGCTGGCTCCCACTCATCGGGGTTTCAGACTTCGCGATTCCGAAATGCAGAGATTTTGTGTCCATGGAATCCTCGATATGCTGATCCTCGATTTTCTTTGGATCTCCGACACGTGTCCTAAATGGATGGACGGTCCAGGTTAAGCCTCAGACTTCGCCAAACACCAACCCAAAAAGCACTTACCTATGTAAGTCCCGATGGCCCAAACGCCGATGACTCCTGATGGTTGCCACCTATCCCAATCAGATGGACAAATCTGATTGTATCAGGGGTTTCACTATGGATTTGCCCGACCTCTTGCTCACAGAACTTACGATTTTCCGACTCTCTTCAAATCTCCGCCACGTGTCTCACCCTGATGGACAGTCCAGATATGATCTCATTATTTCGAGACTTATAGCATCCCAATTACCTCGACCTCAAGATCTTCGATATCCCGATGGTAACCCTCGGGCAGTTCCTGTCCGATCCGACGACTGACGGGTAATTGGACCAAGATCTAACGGTCTAGATCTGTTCTTCCTGCGCACACTCTAGAGACTAAACTCCGGGCATCTTAACCTGATCCAACGACCGATGGGATTTCTGAATGAGATCCAATGGTTGTTGATCTCCCCCTTCTATATGCTTAACTTGGTACACCTTGGACGTAGAAACCAATGGTCCAGGTCTCCTTCTCTAGCTGATCTGATGGCTCAGGTTTGTCCCACCTCACGCATTTCTTCCACTACTTCGTGGATGTGGAAAGATCAACGTTCCAAATGTTCTCATGGACCTTGGGGGACCTATGATCCTAATTTCCTCGCTATTCACGAAGATAGAGTGAAAAGGGGCAAGATGTGTAACGCTCTAACTACTTCCATCAATATGACGGTCGTGAATGACCATGGGTCTTCCAAGAGGATCTCATCCATCGATTCGTTACTTATCCCTGCGCTGCTACTTTGGAATTTTAAGAGGGTCATTCCTCCTCGTACAGGGTTATTAAGACTTGCGCGTTCAAGTCCTTTTTCTGGGTTCTTTGTGAACCTTTCTAAGGAGGGAAAGTCTCTGTGACGAGATCTATTCCGGGGCATCCCTAGAGACGGGTAAGGGGAAACAAACTCCCGAGGATGGACTGGAAGTCTGACTTGGTTCAACTCATGAATAATTAAATTCATTTATCAACATAAGCCATGCGTGGTCTTTCTGTTATAAGCATATATCTAAAATTACTTATCAAAACACTGCAGAGACATTCTTATATTGTAATTGTTCACAATTTCACAGTTTATGAGCATATATGTCAGCATATGAATTTCAAGATGCAATATGAAAAAAAAACTTATCAGAAATAACTTCAGGAGTGGGTACGACTGCTAAGAGGGGTGCTCGTTTCCACCCAACCATAGGCGTAGTGACTCCCAGTGGATTTACCACTAGCCACCCCCGAGCTGAGACCACGATGTTGTGAGACTGCATCTCTCTGTCTGCCAGTGACCAGGAGCGAAGGTTGCAGTCATTCCTCTCTGCTATCACTCACTCTGCGTAAAAATGCCAGAGTTCCCCTCGCGTCTGCCCCCCTCCCCCCCATCGCTTCTATCCCACGCCTTATCCTCTCGCGAGGTTGCGTGTGGCGCGATTACCCTCGTGCTGGTCAGTCATGATGGCTCTATGGATAGGCGGTTCACCTCCCCATCCCTCATTAAGACATCAACTTACCAACCTGTGGGGCATTTAATTCAGGGCCAGCGAGCCTCTTTTGGTTCTTCGGGCCAGTGGAGTCCAAATATGGTGTTAATTCTTGGTGGAAGTTAACGCCACCTTTCCAGGTGCCCTCCACATCCATCATGGTCTCTTTTTCTGCACATGCCCTCTCAGCAGTTCTGCAATAAATTCAAAATGTTATTCACATTCATTGACCTTTTCCTCAAGGTCCATTTACATCACATATTCACATTTATGAGTTTGCCATAGTTCTTGGCCAGTCCAGTTATATTTACAAGATGGGGGAAATAGGGTGTTACACTTGCCCATGCATGCCTGGCCTAGTTTAGGAGTTAGAACAATATTGTTTTGAGTTAACTTCCATTGGATCACCCCTTTATATAATTGAATCATGACATAAACTGATGGGCATCGGGCTCTGCTCCTGCTGCAATTCAGGAGTGACTTTTGGCACTAACATTTATGGTGTCGTTGTCGAGGATGAAGTTGAAAATTTTCCCTAAGATTGAATGACATTGAGCCTCTGATTCTGAAGGTGCATCAGGTATCAGAACCTTTGAAGATTTCTACTACACACATGGCAACTCCATTGTGACGACTCCACTGTGGCAAACTTGTCGTGTTAATTGTGGCTTTCAGAGGCAGACACACGCGGTCCCATCTACAGTTACCTCTAGCTACACCTAAAACTGATCCGGAGGTGGTTCTCAGAAAAGGAAAGGCTTCTGAAGGAGAATATTTTGCTGCCAAACCAGGTAATCTACCATCTCCTTCTGTAGGAACTCCATTTTCTCATCCTCAGTTTCTTAGCAGAGCTTTTTCTGAAGTTTCCCGTTTCCTAAATTTCGAGAGTTTTCCTGTTGAGTTCCCCCCCCCTGGTCTGGGATTGGAGGGAGAAACCCTTGTCACTCCCCTCTCCCCTAAAGTTGTACCTTGGCGTATACCCAGGACCACAAAAGATTTCTCCACTCCTAGCTTTACCACTCCTCCTCTTGTTATTGTTGCCGCTTTTGCATAAAGAGAAGCATCTGTTGACTTAAGCCCATCAGCCTTCTCCCTAAATCCCCTATTGTTCCTCATTCCACTTAGGAGCTCATCCCCAGTATCCCCTTTTCAGGCTCCTTCTCCTCCGAGTTCTCCTCCACGTAATATCCCTATGGCAGGAGCAAATCCCCCTATGACCGGAATTGAGGCTATTATAGCTGCTAGGTATGCTCCCCTTGTGTTACCCCAGCCTCTCAATGCCCTCCTAGCAGATGGTTATCTCAAGTAGCTGCCCAAGTTTATAGGCGAGGGGGACATAACTGCAGAAGAACACCTAGAAGCCTTTTACAGTTTTACAGATGATAATGTTATCATGCATGCAGACGTATGGATGAGGATTTTTGTCCATAGTCTTCAAGGCGAGGCTAGAAAATGGTTTAAGGCCCTGCCTCCTGGATCTATTGATGGGACCGAAGCTTTGGATAATGCCTTTTTGAGACAGTGGGGTGATAAAAAAGACTTCATGTATTACATGATAGAGTTTGGGTCTTTAAAGAGAAAAGAAGGAGAGTCTGTCTCTGACTTCTCCAAGAGATTCAATAAAATGTACAATAAAATTCCTGCTGAGATAAAACCCTCTGAAGCCTCTACAAATATCACTTATGCTAGCGCCTTTGATCTCGATTTCTACCTCCTATTGAGGGAAAGAAGAGCCACTACTCTGGCCCACATGAAGGATGCAGCCGTGGAGGTAGAATCTAACATATTGGTTGTTGACCAACTCAGGAACACTGCTGATAGAAACACATCCAGGCAGAGGCCTAAAGCTTCCCCATCCAGTTCCTCTCCCTTGCCCCTTCAGACAGATGAGACAACTAGAGTGCTAAAATCACTTTCTGCCAGGATGGAAAGGTGGGAATTAGAAGAGAAGCCCATCTACATAAATCCCCAAAATAAAGATAACAGAGGTTTTAGGAAGCCTAATAACAATGTGCCACAGGCTTTCTCAAGGGAACATAAGAGCAGAGATAGAGATGATCAGAGGATTCAAACCCCTCTTTAGAACAACCTAGTTTCTCATGAGGAAGGGGAGGAGGTAGATGAACTCGACCCTGAGATCCACTACATCGAGGACACTTCCCCGTTCCCTCATTTGACTCAATCTGCATATGAAGAATCCCTTATCAACACTCAAATCAACGAGTTGAGTAGAGGGGAAAAAGCCAGCAACACTCCTAACAGATATAATCTCAGGTCAAGAAAGAAAGAAGGTAATTTTGATAGCCAGGATCAGCCCCTCATAGAAGAAAGACCTACTAAAGTTGCACCAACCACTACTGAAGGAAAGAAAACTCAAAATACTACGCCAGTAGCCAAGGAACCTGTCTCTGAGGTAAGGGAATCTCCTAAGCCTATTCCCTCCTTTAATTTTGAGCATGAGATTTAGAAGATTAGAATTCCTGTACCCCTATCCGAACTAGTTAAAAATGAAGATTTCAAATGGTCCCTCTCCAAGATGCTACAATCTGCGCCCCCCCCATCCTTTCACTGACTCAATAAAACTCCAAGATGAAAAGCCAACAGTTTTCCTATGTCCCATGGTAGAAGATAGAGATGATTCATCCCCTCCTTTATACACATCCCTGAACATACATGATAAAGTGTTGCATAACTGCCTCATGGATTCAAGGGCTTCCCATAACCTTATGCCCAAAATAGTAATGGAAGAATTGGGGCTGGAGGTGACAAAGAATTATCATGATTTGTACTCTTTCGATTCAAGGAGGATGCAGTGTCTGGGAGTCATCAAAGACTTGGTGGTCTCTTTGTTTCAGCTGCCCATGAAGAGTGTGATCGTGGATATTGTGGTAGCTGATGTCCCACCCAAATTCGACATGTTGTTGTCAAGATCTTGGATTAAAAAGCTTGGAGGAACATTACAGATGGATCTCACGTATGCCACTATTCCAGTCTTCGAAGGGGAACAAAGGAGGTTATATAGGGAAGCTCAAATGGCCTACATCGTTAGTAATGAAGCAAACCCCACCAATCATCCTATGTTCGCACTTGACACTGATTTGGGGTCTAGTTTATTGCAGCTCACTGATGCTTCTGAAGACCCTGTCCAAGTCAGAAAACAACCCAATATTAATTATCAGATTCCCCCTCCAACCATCTCTGTTTGGAAGATGTTCTTCGATGGAGCTTCTTCTAGCGAAGTCGTCGGCGCTGGAGTGGTTTTCATTTCACCTTGTCAAGAGACCATATCCCTGTCATACAAGCTAGAATTTGAAACTACCAACAATGTGGAGGAATATGAAGCTCTTGTTCTGGGTATGAGGGTTGCAAAAGAAATGGGAATTAAAGAGATAGCAGTATTTGGAGATGCTGAGTTGATCATCCAGCAAGTCAAAAATGCTTATCGTGCTAATCATCCTAGCCTCAGAAATTATAGAAATGAGGTATGGGATTTGATCGATAATTTCTTCTTGGCTTTTAACATTTCTTTCATTATGAGGGGGGAAAACACTTCAGCCAATTCTTTAGCTGTCTCATCTAGTTTTCTCAAAGTTCCTCTGCCGCCTATGGTCAAATATGATGTTGAAATAAAATATAGGCCCTCTGTAATGGACAATGTCAAGCATTGGAAGGTATTCGAAGATGATCTGGAAATCAAAAAATTTATCCAATCTGTTGATGAATTTTCTGCGTTTCACATTGATCAGGATCCTGACATAGAAGATGACCCTCACCCTGAGGTGTTTTTAAATGAAATTGCTAATCACAAGATTATTCAGCTTCCTAGCAATCACATTCCGAAGGGACTAGTCCCTTTAGAAATATTGTTCGATGGGAATGATGTGGCAGTAAAGGGTAAGGTTTCAAATGAAGATGCCGACACAACTGAGTGTAACATTGGAACACAGGAGGAGCCCAAGTTTGTCAAACTATCAAGCAGCCTGACCAATGAACAGAGGGTGGAATATACTCAGTTATTAAAGGAATTTGCTGATGTTTTTGCGTGGACCTATGAATACCTCAAGACTTATGACACATATATCATTGCGCACAAGATCCCATTGAACGAAGAGGCTAGGCCATTGAGACAGAAGCTGGGATAGATAAATCCCATGTTGTTTCCCGTCATGGAGAGAGAAGTGAAGAAATTGTTAGATGCCCAAATCACTGTCCCCTTGATATATTCTAAATGAGTGGCCAATTTGGGCCCGGTGAGGAAGAAAAGTGGAGAAATCAGGCTTTGTGTCGATTTCAGGAATCTGAACAGGAGCTCAAAGAAAGATAACTACCCCTTGCCCAACATGGAGCAAATACTGCAGAGGGTAACTGGTGCATCTAGGATATCCATGATTGATGGTTTTTCTAGCTATAATCAGATATCAGTCATACCTGAGGATAGAGAAAAAACAACCTTCACCACTCCTTGGGGAAAATTCATGTATGCCAAAATGCCTTTTGGATTGATGATTGCAGGAACAACATTTCAGCGAGCCATGGACATAGCCTTCATTGGGGAGAAAGATAAGTTTGTGGTGATCTATCTGGATGACATAACATTATTCTTTAGGTCTGAGAGAGAGCATTGTTGTCATCTGAGAAAAGTTATTTTAAGTGTCGGAGGTTTGGCCTATCATTAAACCCCAAGAAATCTTTGTTTTCTATGAAGGAGGGAAAGCTATTAGGCCATATAGTATTAGCAGAGGGAGTGAGGATTGATCCTAGCAGGGTAGAGGCAATTCAAACCCTGTCACTTCCTAGATCTAACAAGGAAGTTCAGGCCTTTTTGGGGAAGATTAATTTCCTGAGGAGACTCGTCTCAAATTTTGTTGAGTTGGTGAAACACATCACAGCCATGCTCAAGAAGGGAAATGAAGTGAAATGTACCGCTGAACCCAGGGAATCTTTTATCCAAATAAAAAGGGCATTGACTGAGGCACCTGTGCTGATCAGTTTTGACTATTCCAAAGAGTTCCTAATTTTCTCTTTTGCTTCTTTTGATACAATAGCAGCAGTCTTGTTGCAGGAAAATGAGGAAGGGTGAGAGAAACCCATTGCCTTCTTCAGCAAGGCATTAAGAGATGCAGAGATCAAGTATGAAATCATGGAAAAACAAGTCTATACCTTAGTGAAATCTCTCAAAGCTTTCAGAGTCTATGTCCTACACTCAAAAGTGACCGCATACATTCCTTCAGCCTCTATGAAGGACATCCTTGTATAGCCCGACATAGATGGGAGGAGGAGTAAGTGGATAGCCAAGATCCCGTAGTTTGACTTGTAGATAAGGCCTACCAAATTGATTAAAGGTAAAGGATTAGCCAAGTTGTTGGCTGAAGCAAATTGCAGAGCCTTGGGGGTAGATTTCATCAATGCATGTTCAGAAAATCAACAGAATCAGCTGTCTGATGTAAACCCTCAAACATAACCCCTGTTGGCTCGATGTCCTTGGTATAAGGATGTTATATATTTTCTGCAAGAGTTGTGGCCTCCAGATGGCTTGCAAAGAAACAAGGCAATAGCTCTGAAGCTCAAAGCAGTCAGATACTGCCTTGTCGATCAAATTTTATACTAGAAAGACCCCCTAGGGGTGATTTTAAAATGTACGAATCCGCAAGAGGCTGACAGGATCATGGTTGAATTTCACAGCGGCCTATGCAGAGGGCACCATTTCTGGAAGACCACAACTCACAAAATTCTTAGAGCTGGGTACTACTGGCCCACCTTGTTCACTGATGTCTGTAGAGAAGTTAGAGCATGCATCCCATGCCAAAGTTTTTCAGGAAAGAAACAACTCAAATCCCTACCTTTAAAGCCTGTAGTTGTTTCCAGACCTTTCTAGCAATGGGGCCTAGATTTTATTGGAGAAATCCACCCTGCTTCCAGTGGGAAGCACAGATGGATCCTGACTGCTACATATTTCTTTACTAGGTGGATCGAAGCTATCCCCACCAGGAGTGCTTCCCACAAGGTAATTATTAGATTCTTGGAAGACCTCATCACAAGATTCGGCTTCCCAAGAAATATTGTTACTGATAATGCAGTCTCATTCAAGGTTGAGCCGTTAGCCAAGTTCTGTGAGCAATTTGGTATCAAACTGATTCACTCTACCCCATACTATCCCCAAGGCAATGGTTTAGCAGAGTCCTCCAACAAAAGCTTGATAAGGATTATCAAAAGACTATTGGAGGACAACAAAAGGGCTTGGGATTCAAAGTTGAAATTCTCTCTATGGGCCGATCGGGTGACCACAAAGAGATCTATAGGCATCTCCCCTTTCCAATTAGTTTATGGAGCAGAAGTTGTTTTCCCTTCTCAGCTAGCCATTCTTGTCGCAAAGTTCTTCCAGGATCATCAAGAAGAGCCTGATGACATGATCAGAAGAGTTCATCAACTGGTGGAAGTCCAACAGGCCAGAGAGAAGGTAATGGACAGAATTCAGGACCATCAGCAGAAGTTCAAACTGGCTTTTGATAAGAAAGTCAAGAAGAAAGAGTTTGAGATCGGGGATTTGGTTCTTAAGTGGGATGCACTCATTCAAGACAAGGGCAAACATGACAAGTTTGACACCCTATGGATTGGGCCTTTCAAAATCTCTGAGGTTTTCTCAAACAACACATACAGGTTGCAGGATTTGGAGGGTGAAGAGGTTTTCAACAGCCCAGTAAATGGGCATTTTCTGAAGAAATGTTTTGTTTGAGCCTTAGACGGATTTTTTGTTTGTAAATATTTTCCTTTTGGTTCTTTGTTCATTTTCCTTTTTATTATTTCCATCTTAGTAAATGACTCCATAGCCCAATAGCAAGGCACTGAAGCTGCAAATGAGTTCTTAGAGAATCACAGGGATGACTCTATCCCCCATGGAGCCTAATGTTAGTAACAATTTTTGTCTTGGGCACAAAAGTACCCAGGTCTGCAGGTTGCACGAGAAGTTCCCAAGCGCAGCACGGAAAAATCTCTTTTCAGGTTACAAGTCAAGCAAGCAGGTGAAGTTTTGTTGTCGAGCGACTGAGACCCATCTATAAAGCTGATCGATGGTCACCGGGATATTGAGGCTACCAATTTACCTGAGGTATAGCGTCAGAGAAAGCACCTATATTTCAAGACAAAATCTGGGTCATCCGATCCAGTGACGCATGGCGCAAGATCTAGTCACGTCGGCATATCGACATTCGGGAGTTCGAAGGGTAAAAGTCCCTCGTCTTCTCACATCTCGGAACCCCGAACCCCAAAGTGCCGAAAGAACCCAAAATCGGGCCCTAGTTTTGGTGCCTAGTCACAAAGGAGCAGGCCTGGAGGAGGGGCGCTAAGGTTTATCATTTAGCAAAAAGGGTCCCGAAGAGCCGAGAGAGATATTAGCCATTCATCCCGGAGGGACACATGGTGTGCGATTAGGCTATCTTCCTTTTCACCCATCGCGACTTCGAAGTGCAAGGAGAAGCTCTTTCATATCCCCAAGACGTGAAGCACCGAAGACGTCCCAGACCTGGGCCCAAAGTATTATCTAATTATTTCAGGACCATCAGATCAGAGAGGGGTGCGTGGCACCCATTAGGCCCTCTTGGCATTTCGCCCATCACAACTTTGAAGAGGAAGGATCTTCTCCTTCCTATCCATGAACCCCGAAATGTCAAAAGCACCTTTGAAGATAGGCACAAGGTCATAGCCCGTAGTTTCTTGAAGGCAATAGAAAGAGCTACGCGAAGGGCCGAGGCACCGGGTTTAGCTGTAGAAGGGATCACCATGTTCTCTAGGTGCCAGTTCAACTTGATCTCAACCCTGATACCTTCTCAGAGTAAATGAAGAAGAGAGAGGGTGGTTGAAACCTCACCTCACTCGTTAATTGCAAGGTATGGATGTCCCGACAGGAAGTCTGCTCGAGATGGTCCCCTGTACTGATTCTTTCCACAGAAGCCATGTCGAGTCCTCGACTCACGAGGGAAGCCTGCACATGCTAATTCAACATTTAAGGGCTCATCTACCCGCTGGTGCGAGCCATGCATAATTAAGGTGGCATATGACAGAGGAGTGCAGGCCAGATTTGATTGAAGAGATGCCTCATCCCGAAAGTCTAGGAGGCCTCTGATGGGAAAATGTTTAGGAGTATATATACTTTGTTTTGATATTTTTCAAAGGATCGATGGTAGAGTGAAGCTCCCGATTGTAAATTTTTAACAGACACTCTAGTTATCTGGATTATGCATCTGTATGTGAGATTTCTTGTTTAATAACAAACAATTTTCTTACCCCATCTAGTTTTCATCTCATACTGAGGGAGTTCATGATTGACTGATTCACATGAATTATTGCAATTATTTTACGATAAAGGATTTATTGTTGCATTGTTGTATTCTCCGATTTTCTGCATTTGAATGTAAGAAGATCATGCGTTTAGATGTTTTCTCCTATAGTCTGTTAGAAACCTAATGTTTACGACAGACCTTTGCAGTTCTCTTATACAATTCTTCCCCCTACTCACCCTTACTACAACTCACTGTCTGAAGTTTATCTAAGACCTCACTTGCCCATGCATGCCTGGCCTAGTTTAGGAGTTAGAACAATATTGTTTTGAGTTAACTTCCATTCGATCACACCTTTTTATAAATGAATCGTGACATAAACTAATGGGCGTCAGGCTCTACTCCTGCTGCAATCCAGGAGTGACTTTTGACGCTAACAAAATGCACCTAGCACTCTCATCTACGATTAAAGCAAACATTTTGGAAGAGTCCAGCAAGGATGAATTTTGGAATAAGACCATGGATGAAGAATTGGATCAAATAGAGAAGAATGACAGTTGAGAATTAGTTCCAAGACCAAAGAATAAGAATGTGATTGGCACAAAGTGGGTTTTCATAAATAAATTGAATGAAGATGGACAGGTTACAAGGAACAAATCTAGATTGGTATGTAAAGAATACACATAGGTTGAAGGAATAGACTTTGAAGAGACATTTTATCCAGTTGCCAGAATGGAAGCAATTCAATTTCTTTTAGCTTATGCATGCTCCAAGAATATTAAAGTGTATCAAATGGACATGAAATCAACTTTTCTGAATGGGGAACTTGAAGAAGAAGCCTACATCAAACAACCAAAAA